>UPTC01000231.1:0-51502 GCA_900537255.1 Acanthocheilonema viteae | reverse complement strand
AAAATATTTTAATATTCAAGTGACTGACAAAATAAGAAATTCCTTCTCGAGAAGGAATTTCTTAAATTTAAAACTGATTTCAATATCATCTGCTGATTAACAGTTGAGTGGCTATCTTCGTTCGAATTAACTGATGAATAAGTGATGGAACTATGCTCTAAAAGCAAATTTTTTAGCTTGAATAATAATTTCAAACATAACAGGAGTGGACGGTACCGATGGTCTTATTGGTGACATTGGACCGCCAGGTACACAAGCAATAGAACCACCAGAGTGGTCTCAACGATTTCCAGAACAGTGTCCATGTGATAGCCCAGCAGGTCCCCCAGGTAGTCCAGGACTACGTGGATCACAGGGGCCTCCAGGAGATGCAGGAACACCGGGGACTGACGGAGCACCGGGTGAGCCTGGATTACAAGGACCACCAGGACCACCGGGACGGGATGGTAATCCTGGAATGAAAGGCTCTGCAGGTATGCCAGGAAGACAGATACCAGGTAATGAAGGACCACCGGGACCACCAGGAGGACCAGGAAGACCAGGAAATATCGGGCCGCGTGGACCACCAGGACAACGTATGTTTTTTTTTACTCACACAGAGATTATATCACTTTAATTAAGAATACAATTTTTGCTAGCACTAGCTTTTTATGAAAATAAAGCCATTTACCACTTATTAGTTTTTTATGGAAATGTATGAATTTCAGCTGGTGTAAATGGAGAACCAGGACCAGCAGGTGAAGCAGGTCCACAAGGGCCACCAGGACCATCTGGACCGCCGGGACAACACGGCCCACCTGGTCAACCGGGGGAGGAAGGACCGAGAGGACGTTGTGATCACTGCCCACCTGCCCGATTGGCTCCGGGTTACTGAGCGGATTGAAATCCAATTACCTATTCGCTTTCGAATTTCATACAATTCTATTATTATGAGCAACGATAAAAATCCATTAAAGAATTAAGCACGACATATTTTCATATTAACAATTCATTAAAGTTTGAACAATGGAGAAATTTTGAATACACACCAATTTACATTTGAGGAACGATTCAAAATTCAAGCACAATATTTATAAAAAAATATAGAAAATATTCAACATATTTTCAAAATTTGTGACATTATTTTACAATATTTTTAGATTGGAAGTTTGAAAAGATGTGTAATAATAATTTTGCTAATTCCAAATTTTATAAATGGAATAATTTTTTGATAGATTTAATTTCCCTTAGAGTTTTGTTTTCCGAAATAAAATACAATTTAATAAATATTGCGTAAATACTGCTTGAAACTCTAAAAAATATTAAAAATTAATCCGAAAACAAAGGTTATTAAACGTAAAACAAAAAAGATAGCAATTTTAGATGCAAATTAGAAAGTATCTGATATAAAAATTTTAATACACATGTATTTCATGCAGATTAGATGATAGATACAAGATATATGCAAATTAGACTAACATATTTAATTATAACTGAAATATTCAAAATTATACATCTTCAAATTAAAGCATTTTAGTAATTCAATAAATAACTGTCGTCTCACTGTGCAAATTAATTTTTAGCTGTATTTAAAAATTAAGATATGCATTTTGCGTCGCCGTTCATTGGTATTAAATTTCAAATAACAAGCGAAATATTATGTTGCGTTGATAAAACACTGATAGCGAAGAAAAAGGAAAAAGAGCAACGATTAAAATCAAATCAAAAGGGTAAAACGAAAATCAAATGTCTAATCAATTTTAATTATATCAAATGATGGAACTATTATTATTCCATTCTATATTTTCATCTCACAGTTGAAATATTGGAATTTCAACTACCTTACACATAGTTCAATTATTGCTTCATTATCAAAAATATTTCAAAAAAGTTTTCTCCTTTCTCCTTTCTAGAATTTTTTAGATTTTAAAAAAGAAAAAAAGAATTGAAAAAAAAGAATTTTTAAAAAAAAAAGAAAAAAAGAATGAAAAATAAAAAAAGGGAAAGAAACACAAAAAAGGGATGAATGTTTACGAGAAAAAATTTATTATGAAAAAAAAAAGAAACGTTGGTTTAAATCTAAAAATATACAAAAACGAATTCTTTTTTTTGCTCATAAAAAAATTGATCGAAGTGTAATGCTCACAGCTGGATTTTTCAATTTGATTTGTTCAAATTTGCCGTCTTCTTCTTTTCCCTCTCGATATCTTCAATAATCAATCCAATTTTTACTCCGATCAGTCCAACTATTAATCATGCGTAGAATGAAATTCGTTTAATTTTTCTGCGAATTCAAATTGCTTCTTTCGATTTTATACTCTTTTTTGGAAAACACGTTATTAAGGTCATTATGTTTGACAAAGAGAATCATTTTCTTTACAATGATTCATATGAAGAATGATACTGAAATAAAAAAAAATAAGCAATCTATCACCTTTATTCTCAACTAATCACTAATTTTATTTTTTCTTTTAATCTAAAGGAAGCATAAACAGCAGCGTACGCTCATGAATGAATTTAGCTGCAATACTGCCATAAACATACAATATATTTCACTAAACTTTATTTTCTCCAATGAAATTAGTAAAATTAGTCGAAAAGTTCATGTCAAAATTCACGTATCATGGTATAATAACTATACCATGCAAAGTAATAATTATTCAATTCTTTTTTAATTTACTTCCAAAAAATAACAAAGACAAAATGAACAAAAATAAATAATAATAAAGAAAAATTTTTATTATTATCAGTAAAATTGATTTTTCTAAGAATTAGAAATAGTGAAATAGAGATTGATTATTTCGTATTATCTAAAATAGTCACATTTCGAGAATTACATCCCAATATATTGCTAATGTAACTGTTGCATTAAACTATTTTTTCGGGTAATTGATTAAATGTCTATTTAAACAAAATAATATAAATATGTTAGAGCATAATCATTACACATACGTATGACATCACATTATTATCACTCTTTCATTTCTCTTCCTTTCTTCCTTCTCTTTCTTTCTCTTCCTCCCATCATCATTTTTAACACACTAATTTAAAATATTTTTTTTAAAATTAGTTTTTATGTTGGAGTTATTATGGAAAATAAATATTTCTATTCATTGTATGAAAAATAAATATTTTGCATTAGTGAAATATATCAATTAAAATTATGAAACCATTTTTCATTCGTAGTAATTTCATTTGATCGCATATCAGGAATTTTTTAATTTTTTTTGAAACCTACAACAGTTTTGAAAATATCACGGAGCACTAAATTATTCATATTACTTTTTTTTCACTCTGTCATTATCATCCTCGCCTGTAAAAGAAAGATACGTTTCATTGACAGCAATATTGCAGTAACAGTAAATACTGCACAGTAAAGAAAAATAGTAATAAATGAAACAGAAATTATGTCTGAGAATGAAACTTTAAATCATCAAATAAAAATGAGATTTTAAATTTTTATTAAATAGTTCTTTCTTCCTTCCTCTCTCTCTCTTTCCTTCCCTATCCATACTCCTTCTTCTCTCTGCTAATATGTTACATAAATTTCCATCAATTTATCACTACACTGAAAAAAAAGCTTTTCAGTTAAGTGCATACCACTGTCATTTTTTATTATAACATAATATGTCTGAGAATTTCAAAAATTTTTGAAAAATTTTAATTTTTTCCTTTAGAAATTTTATTCACTTCTTGCTCTGTAACATTTTTTTCAATAGTTTATTTCTTTGATAATTACTACTACAGCAATATATAATATTTATTATTACAGCAATAAGAATACAATAAACAACACATATACAGACATTTTACAATTAAGACAATCGTTATTGTTGTAGCATTTTAACGATGCATATAAAATAGAGGTGCACAGAGGTTTTTTAACGCTTACCCAATAAAGCATATCTTCCCTTTCACTTTGTAATAATAATAATAATAGTATGGAGTAAAAAGATAGACAAGAACGATAAAAAATTTGCCGTGATCTTTTTGCCTATCTTTTCTGCAAATCGATAAATTTTTAACTATTTGTTAATAAATGAATACATTAATTAAAACAATGGCAGAAGGTCAATTAGGCCGAAAAAGTGAAATTCATTTATTCTTAACAATAAAATCACCCTTTTTTCCCGCTATTTTAGTTATTTGTTCAAGTTTGGTTAAAATCAAATTAAATTAACTTTCAATTTTTTTTCTTTTTTTGAAAGTTTTTAAAACAACAAAATTGCACTTATTTGTCCAAAAAATTAATCTCCTCTTTCTCCCTATTTGTTTTTCTCTCTTTCCCTCTTCCATCCCGCTTTCCTTCGAAGTTTGTAAAAAAATGGGGAAAAAGGTAAATAAAAACAGAAAAAGGGAAAAAAGAGAAGTGATAGTCGGGAGGTTAAAATGATCATTTAAACAACCATACAGTGTGGAAAACAACTTCTTCCCTTTCTTATATTATTTCCAATTTTCATCCGAATACAAAATTTAAATACTAACAAGCAATCATTTTTCTTCTTGTTAACATTTGTACATTTCCCTTTCTATTGTTAATTACTGTGTAATTAATGATCTGCTTAATTTATCATTTCCTTGCTTCCTTTCCATTACTTAGAAAAAACAAAAATTTTAATTAAGTTAATTATAGTACAGAGTAATTCAACTGAGCATGTTGTGGTAAAGCTATTGGTTTGATTTTATTTGAGGAAGCTTTGTTGTTATATGCACAATCAAATCTGTTGGTGAAGATTTCTTGGTGGAGAGGTTTTATTTTTGGGTTGACGTTATAAGGTTAGCTGTCTTTCCTTGAGATGGGAGTTGATCACGATCTGATGGACTGGGCTTGGATTCGTTATTTAGGTCTTGCTCTAGAATGCTTGTTCCAAAGACTGCTTACTTTGATATGGTTACCACGCTAACTGATGTAGTTTATTGGGTCGAATATATATTTAGTTGGTGACAATACCGATAACGTTACCGGAGGTAACAGTGATGGAATTTAGTCGTTGATTTGACAGTTGCAAGAAAGCTACGGATGTTGAAATGGATGAAAAGAATATGTATTTGATTGCTTATATACCCAATGTGGGGCGGTGCTTAACAGATAACCCCAAGGTCAGACAATGTCATGCTGGGGAAAGAAACAGAGAGGACAAAGGGCATCGTTAGATTACTTGTTAGCTACATTTGTTTCACATAAACAAAGAACAATTAAAGAACAAAGGCGTTGTAAGGCAATCTCTTAATGAATTATAGCAACAAAGAAATTAAATTTAACAAAGACAAAATTGTGAAATATAGCTTCCTCGGCTTAACTGTTAATAAATTTATATATTTTACTGAGGAATACTTCTCATGAATTTAATTTGATAATTTTATACTGTGAATTAATTTTGGATTTCCGACAGAGCATGCTGATTTGTAATAAGTTATGAATTTCAATACAAATCAAATATCGTAATACAGTAAATGATAATGATACTTTCTAAAATAAAACAATATTTAACTCTATTTACTTATTCATGTAATTAAATGTGTATGTATCGAATAAAATTTTTTCAAACACTTCAATTTACGCTATTTTTTTTTTTTGTTTAGAAGGAAATGGTGTCAGTGAGAAAGAATTGTGGAATATTATACAGGTCATCATCATCATTATCGAATATCAGTGATAACAATGGTCGTTCCTTTTGTCAAGTAAGTATTATAGAAAGGTAGTAATGATTGTGAGTGGTAGATAATTTCAAAATGATGGTAAAACATGAAATTGGTATAAACTGATGATATCAAACATCTGTGTCCCATTACATTTTAAAATGTAAAGTTTAAATAAGTAAATAAATAAAATAAAATAAAATAAATAAAAAAGATAACTGAGCGAAATCTGCAAGAATAAAGGCATCTAATCTTCCCCCAACTAGATAATCACTGTTTAAATAAAACGATTATCTAATTGGGAGAAAATAACATGCCGGATTTACTCACACAGTCTGATTATATTCTGACCTGTAACCTTGACCCAATTATCAAATTATTCTACGGTAATTGTATGATGACAAATCATGATAGAATCATCCTAACATTTTGATGTTTCCATTTCCAAGCATTCTATCGCTGTCAGAAATTAATTGTCGTTTTTTGGGAAAGAAATGAATAATTAGTTATAAGCTGGTTTTTGTTGCATTTCTTCTATACCAAAATACAATAAATTTTTTTTACATCGAAAATTTTTCCCCAATGATTAATGTTTAAGTTTGGGACACATTATTGATTATTTCTTCATTGTATTTTTGAAAGATATAAAGAATTTATTAAAGAAAGATAATCCATCATTTCTAACATGCAATAAAAAGTGAATAACAAAAATTATTAGTATTATTAATTGGAAGAGAATTTTCTTTCAGAAAGTTTAAGGAGGGAAAAAAAGTATGATATTGAATTTGTCCACATTTTCAGGTTTGCTTCGAACCATTCAAGCAAAATATTTGCATCCCGAAACTTTTACCCTGCGGTCACAGCTTTTGCCATGATTGTGTTACTGCCTTAAAGTTTAATTCCATTTACATATTCAAATGTCCGATATGTCGTTATTCATTTCCGTTACGATACGATACAAATTTTCCAACCAATTATAGTCTGCTTGGTTAGTATTTCTTTTCTTTCTTTCTTCTCTTCTTTTTTCCCCCTTTTTTGTTTTTGAAATAATTTTAGCATAATTTTGTCAAATTAAATCTTGCAATGAATAGAGTATTTGTTACAATGTTGTAACGAGTAAATTTTCAGCAGAATACAGTTCTTAAAATTAAACTTTGACCTAAAGAAGAAGTCTTTTTCCGGTTTTCTGATTTTTATCGACGAATCCTTATTGGATTTAATAGTAAATCATATAAATTCGATTTCCCATTAGGAAATGGAATCCTGAATGATTCATCTTATCGTTGTTTCCATTCCAAAAGATCTCTACTTAAACTTTTTAACTATTTTAATTTTAAATATAAAACGAAGAAGTTAGGAAAGTTTATTGAAGACGGAGCTAACTAACTTAATAGTAAAAGCTTGCAATAACAACTGCCGCACTTGACTGATGTATTTCGAATATTGAGATGTAAAAATTTGACGGCAATTAAATTCAATACAGTTAAATTTAATGAAATATTATACAAATGAGTTTAACAAGATTAAATCTGTTTCATTAAGTGCCGAATAACTCACTCTAGCAAATGTTTATTAACTAAATTAAATTTTGTATTTTCAAACTCTTCAATGATATGAACTTTTTTCCACAATTCCATCAATGATGTACGCCAAATCACATTGTTATGATTGATTACTGTAATTAATCAGACTTTATTAATGTTGCCTTCGTTGTTGACGAGCAATAGAGAGATTAATAGAAGTGAGATCACATTCCTTTCTTATCATTTTGTTTGTTAGTATTAATTATAATAATTGTTATAATTATTAAAACAGACTGTATATTTGAAATTTAACAAGCGAAACTATCAAAATTTAGAAAATTTAAATCTTTTTATGCTGAAATTTTATGCATTCGTTAGATTCATATGCTTCTAATGGAATACATCATTTTTGTTTCAACATTAATATTAAAGTATTTTTCACATTTTTTTTTTTTGATTTTAAAAACTGACCCAAAATTTCCTGTTTTGTATTTTTCTATTAAAGCAGTAATCATCGTTTCTTGAATCATACCAGTTATGCCTAATTTTCAACCTTTTTTTCCATTCCTTCAGAAAAAAAAAACAGTGAATTAATCTGATCTATAAGTTATCTACAAAGCTATCATTTATTCTAATCCGTAACTTCTAATACCAGTTGATCTCATCTGATCTTTGACTTACAGAACACATAATTTAATCCAATTGTTGTTCCTCGGAATCACTATTGTTGTCTGTCATCCAAAGAAACAATGAAATCTGATCGGAGAGATACAAATAAATGAACATGATAAATCAAAGAAATGGAATGACAAAAAAAGAAAATGTCTTCTATTGATTCTTTCGCCAATATTGATTTAAATTTTTTTGGAACAATAGGCTGTGGGAGCAAACGATAGAAGAAATGATTGTACGCCGTGACTTGTGGATTTGAACCATTCATTTTAAATTTTCACTACCCTTTTCATTCCACATCCATAAGATTTCATTCATCGGTACAATGGTTCGGCAGGAAGATCGGCAACAACCAGGAAAAGTATTACGAGGGAGAGGAAGAAGAAAACATTCATTGAAATTCAAACTATCCTTATCAATTTGCTCCTTTCTCCCAGGTTAATTTCTTTTTTTCTTCCTCCAACTTTTCATTTCTATCATTTTTATTTTATGCTTCTTCTGTTTTTTCGTCAATTCTTTTTTTGTTTAAAATTTTGCATATACGTTTTCAATTTATTCCATATCAATTGCAAATATGTTTGTTGGCAATTATTGATCATCATAAAATGAAAAGTCATTGATAAATTTTATTAGAACGACTGAACTGATAAGTGGTAGTTTAAACGGACCAAATGGTTCAGTGTGACAGGAATATCCTAATATCACATAAGAAATTATGCTGCTGTCATGCTGTCTCTTTCACATCGAATATTCCGTGACAGCTCCTCTTTTGGATATTAATGAGACGTAAACTTTACTCTCGCCCTTTTTCCAATCCCTATTGTGATGGATTTCTGAATTATGGATTCTAATTTTCCTCCCTTCTCCTGTTATAAATGCTAACTTTCGTGGAAATGGAGTAATTGATTTAAAAATGAGATAAAAATTGGAAATTCATACAATGATATTGACGAAATAAGGCAATAGTTTGGAAGGAGATTGAAAGATTAGTAATATCTGGAAATGATAACACATATTACTGCTAAGAATTACGATTAAAATAAACAATCTGATAGAAATAGGAATTATCGCTCAGATTATGAATATGTGTTAGGCATATTAAATTCCGTTTTTATAGCGGCGCATAATTTATTTTTATCATTTACATGGACAGCTTCAATTTGTAAAATGTAAATTTTCTCTTTAAACCTTTTTCTTTACAAAATAGATTGTAATACAGAATGCTTGTATAATATTTGAGTCTGTGTTCATGAGCTAATGTGGTATTTGATTTCATCCCTTTAATCATATACTTATTTTGCTGCAATACATATCGAAATTCAATAAATCATATATATTCGAAATAATTTCATCCTTCAAACCAATGCTATTTTCCTTGTTCTTTCAATTATAATTCTGACAGTTGTGCAAATAATGATTTAATCCTTAGAAGATCAGATGAAATTATTGGATATTATAAGTTTACTTTTGTTGTTTTATATAAGATGAAATTTTGTTTGACATAAATTAATTCTATAAAATATTTAGTATTCGACAAAAAAATTCAGCAATAAATTCATAGCTAAATAAACGGAATGTAAATGTCAAATATAAATTAAGTATAAAAATACATTCCTGCAGTATATTATCAAAATACAAGTGACTTTCAATCTGATTTTGTAAATGATTTTTCAAATTTAAATGTACAAATCCATTAATATCACACTAATAATGGTAGATACTGTGTAAAAACTGCTTAAACTGTCCAACTCGATGATTGTAATCCTTTTTCAGATGAATTTTTAGTTTGTTATTTATTCGTTTTTGCTATTGTTGTTTATATTTTCTCATCCAAACATACATTTCAAGTTCGATCGCAGGAAAACAGGTAAATTTGCTGCGTGCTTTACCATTCATTCTTCTCATACTTTGTGTTTTCTCTTCCATTATATTTACATATTTTTTAATTCAAAAACAAATCGAAATATTAAAATTCTCTGAAACAAAAATTTCCTATATTTTCGTGAAATTCAAGCAATCTAAACTGGAATCTGACATCATTTCCTATTGATAATAATAAGTTACTAATATTCGTTGGTCAAAAGGGAGTGACCATTTATCGATTTTAGAACTGACCACTACCCATTGTATCATCCTATTGGAAGCTTATAACAATGACACTCGTGCTGATTCAATAACATTATATGCAAAGAGATGGAAAGGAAAGGAAAGTGAAAAAAGAGAGGAAGAAGGAGAGAGAGGGAGAGACAGAGAGAGAGGAAGAGAGAGAGGAGGTATTGGATTATCGAATTTTAATAGTGTAACTTGTGCTACTTCTCCATCACCTAGAACTGTGCTTAATCTTTGCGCTCTCATCTTTTAATTCATTTTTTAATCATTTTCCTTCTTTTTATCATTTTCACCCTCACTCACTCACTCTCTCTCCCTCCCACTCCTAATTAGTTTATTCTCATTTTAATGATGAATTTCATACAAAAGAATGCTTAATGATAAAAATCACTTCAAGTTATGAATATGAGAAAGATTGCTAATCATTACTACTACGGCAGTACTGCTAATGCTACTACCACACCACTACAATTATTACGGCAGACTACTATTAGGACCATTACTGCAGCAGTGGTGCTAATCTGCTACTATCGCTATGTCGCTGTCAGTTATTACGCCTTAAATTGGCGACACACTAAGGACTGACTGAGTGCTTTAATCATATTCAATAAATAACTGACTTATGTGTGTGTGTGTGTGTGTATGTGTGTGTATGTAATATAATTGAGTACTGCGTGGGTATTGTGTTGATTTTCACAGTGAGTTGTTGCTATTTTAAAATTTGTTTACTTGAAGAGGAGAGTGAAATATCCGAGTAATGTTGCAAATCTCGGTCATATTTGCTATTACAATATATGAAATTTCAACCCTTTCCTTCCTATCCAAATTTCAACATTTAATAAATGTTGCATACATTTTGAATTACTAAATTTTGAATCATTTAAAAATTTATTTTATAAACTTTTATATTAGGAACTGTTTAGTTTATTGTGATGAACTGTTGTTTATGGTTTGGTTGCCCGTCTTATTGTACATAAATATAAAAAGCTAAATTTTTTTTAGCATATAAAGGTCAAATTTAAAGCATATATTAAAGCTTTGCTCGCCCGTTGTTTTATAGACTTTAAAATGATTTCTCAAACTGATCCCAATTTACAAACATTTTTAATGCAAACCAATCGGAAAGTATTGATAATCATATGTTAATTCAATTATAAATTATGAATTAGCTTGACAATGGATATTTTAATCTTTTTGATTGAGCACAAGAAACTTTTGCATATCTTTGATCGAGATGAAACCATATGAAATGCTGATAGTGGACTGATCTGATCATCCGTCTATTCTCATCTCTCTCTGTTACTTTTTAATCTTATCGGAGAAGTGATTTCCATTCCAGCATTTTTTCTTTTTCGATTTCAGCTTAATTAAAGAAAAGGGGAAACTAAATTGCAATGATCAATCATTTTTCGTACAAAGTTTGCATGGAATCTGTGCTGTAAATAATAATGTTGGTGGCATCATTCCATACGCCACCTACCCGTACAGGTATTGTCATACCTCTTTTCAAACTAAAACTTTTTTCAAATAGCTTCCGAATAAAATCCACAGTGATATATTTGCTTAAATGTGACATTTTATCCTAAAATATAATCTTGTCTGGTACTTATTCTCATTTTTCTCCGAGTTTTGACTTCTGCTTTTTTTCTTTGTCACAAATTTATATTCAATCTGTCATTTTATTTTTGAATAAAAGAAACATATTAAATTTTTTTCATTTTTTTTGCAGCATTAAATTTATTTTAATTTTTCCTCGCATATATGTGCTATTTTTTTCAAAGCTTTAATTTTTTTATTAAAAAAATGATTAAAATTATCAACTAAATGCTAGTTTTGTTTCATTTCCAATTTTTTTTTTGATAAATTTATAGAATTTGACGAAGAACATTCATTAATTGAAATCAAGAAAAAAGAAGATTATATGTATTGAAAATTGGTTAAAATCAGATGACTATTTCTAGCTTGAAATTGAATAATTAACTTCTTATTTCATACTTAGACTTTTCTTCTCGAAGCGATAGAATTAGCGATCAATTTCAGATCTTCTTGATTATCTTCAATCTTCGGCTATGGCAAAACAATCAAATGATGTGACATTGCAAAATGACGGCACCTTACCGT
Organism: Acanthocheilonema viteae; assembly: GCA_900537255.1. Taxonomy (NCBI): domain Eukaryota; kingdom Metazoa; phylum Nematoda; class Chromadorea; order Rhabditida; family Onchocercidae; genus Acanthocheilonema; species Acanthocheilonema viteae. The sequence continues at coordinate 39,458 of UPTC01000231.1, read as the reverse complement.
CATCTACAAAAGGCAATAAATTTGGGCCTTCAAGGAATTCAAATGGATCGTCACGATTGTCACATTTATTATCGAAGATTTCTCGAAAAGATAAGGTATCAGCTTTTGTATTCTACGAAATTACCATAAAATCTATACTTTTTTTACCATGAAAACTCTGATTAATTATTGCTCGGTTTAGAAAAAAATTGTCAAGCATTTATTTTTATTATTTGTACCATGCAAATATTTAATTTTATTATATAAGCTATGATTTTGATACTGTTATTTTGAAAAATATTAACCAATATTGAACGAAAATTCTCAGCTACACGGAAATGGTTTCAAAGTAAATAATGATTGAACTTTTTACATTATTATAACACTGAAACGGTAATCCCTTAATGCTATTATTCTCTAATAATGAAGAAAAATGACACTGAAGGTTAAAACTGAAAAAAAAAGGATAAACGTGGTATTTTATTATACCAACATTGTTTTTTAAGAAAAGAAATTAGTCGGGATCATATTAAATATTCTAAATCCCAACATTGTTTTCGTGCGAATTTATCAAAAGTTCCGCTTATATTAATTAAAATTATGTTAAATTTAAATAATTATTTAATTCAAAAAATATCGTATAGTACCTGTGTTCTATCATCAATGGTGAATGACAAAAAAGTTATTTTAATAAAATTCAATTTTTGCCATTCGTGGATTGTCATCGGGCTGAGAATAATTCCAGTATTACCATTGATACGTTTTTAGAAAATACCAAATAATTACTATATTCCTGCTGAACCGCCGTTCACCTCAACTCCGGACATGTCGGGAGAAGAAGATGCTGTCGAGGTGTCGTATATCGAGACAGAAAGTGAAAATAATGGCGATTCCGAAGATACCATCCCGGCTGCTGATTCTGCTAACACTAAAAGCTCACTGAGCAGAGTGATTTATGTTGACAGCGCTGTGATGGACGATTCAACTACAACAACAACAGCATCAGCGGACTATAGCAGTAGTTCCGCATTCGGGAATACGAACACTGAGGTCAGTCAGCCTAATTTGGCCTCTCAATCTATGCATAAGTCAAATCCGTTTGTGTCTTGAATTTCCATCACTTATCAGTGAGATATTTTAGGAGTTCAGATATCATCCTACAAAATTGATTAAAATTCATTTCAAATTGGATTATGCATTATATTATAATTTAATGTTCTTTCATCATTTACTGCTCTATTAGAGGGACAAAAAGCAGTAAACAACTAATCTTTGACGAATTTTTCTGTAACCATAAATTATCATATAATATGCTAGTTTAATATCTGTTTATCTGTTATCATTGCCTGTTATCTCTTACATTAGTCATTACAACTCATATTTCATCCAATTTATTTATGTTTTTTTTGTCGACAATTTAATACAAAACCATTTTTATCATATATTATTCTGATCATTCTCAAAATATTAGTACGCAAAATATGATTACTTCGTCACTTTTTCGTCCATTAAAAGTCTTTCAAAATTTCCCATACCTCTCACTTATGTTATTTACGATTGATCGTCATTTGCTAATGTAATTCTAATATTTAATATATTTTCTTGCTATTCTTTTTCTCTTTCAAATACGCATGCATAAATCTGCTGAATAATGTATTTAACGCAAGAATATTTGCTGTTTCGTATTTCAAAATCACTCTTATGTATTTGAAAATTTTTATATATCTGACACATATTTATTGAAGTTATTCGTAAGTAGGAAGTTCTAAATTTTAAACATATTTTTTAGGAACAGATGATAAGGACAAGCATTACTGCTTGCACAACATCGGATCAACAAGTTGTACAACCAATAGCACAAACAAAATTAGCAACAGCCGATGATAATGCAAATTTCAGGAGTTGTTTGAGGAAAATGTGGTATGTATCACAGTACAGTACAATGTCAGATTTTAAACAACTTATCGATCTCCGAAATAGGATTACATTGCGATATTGACCACTTCTAATTAATTCATTCATCCATTAATTCAAGAGTTAGTAGTTAAACGGGAGTGAAAATCATACTTTCTAAATGGTGCGCACCAATCATCGCTAAACATAGATTGAACATTATTTGAATATTTATGAATTAATCTTCTTCCACATAACTTTTTTTGCATTTCTTTTCTTTAGGAATAAGCCATAAAAGTATTTTTATTATCATCATCGTTTATTAGAGGATAAGAGAATGACAAGTTAGAAGTATTGTAGAATGCACTTTTCCCGCGGTACAATATGCCTTCGAGGTTATTCGATGCACTTCAAATTCGTAATTACGAATTTCAACAATATACGAACCTAAAGCTATGACATTCATGTAAATGGAGGAAGTAATTATTGATAAATTTTTATGTTTATAGGTAAATTTTATGCTTATAGGTACGTTATTATTATTAGTATGCAGCTATTCCTGGCCATTTTCGTGCTATTTTGGAGTTTGATCATCCTCAAAATCTTTTATAATGATTTGTATAATATCCGATCAAGGTCATCAATGATGTGCGATATCGCTGAAGTGATTGATGGATGGTTACCGTTAGATCTTTCACAAATGATTAAGTGCAGCGATAATTCCGACACTTTTTTCGAACGATTACATCATGAAGCAGAAGTGTTCGTCACCTTTCTGATAGCACAATTCCGCTTCATCCCGACCATTTGGTCATCCCTAATATGGCCAGCATTTATCCAGTTGTATGAAGAATGGTTACAAAAAACAGTACAAAATGCAAAGGAAAATTTGAATGAGTACTACGAAACCGTTTGGACAAATGTTGTGAGAAAGTATTATATGATTTTGATAAGAATGATTAATTGAAGAGTGGATTCTACGAACTCTATACTTATATTTATATTTACTTTGGAATTGTATGAAAATGCTTTAAACTATTCAGGTTTGAAAATTAATAATGAATTATGACGATCCGGCAACTGTCGACATTTATTATTATACTGACTGTAACATCTTTATGTCGTACTCGTTTTATCCAAAACATATAATGCATTAAATACATTTTGAAATGTGGCAGTTTTGCATGAGATGGATAATCGATGATAATTTCGAAATTATGAGAAGTATGAGAATGTAACTATCATTCTTTTGGGATTTTCAAATTTTGAATTACTCATTTCATATTTGCAAATTAGAGTTTCTATCTTACCTGCCAAAAAAAACGTTCAAAATGATGCATTTACATTCTTCTCTTTGCGATTTACATATTTGAAATGAACTTTCGTTTGCAAATTTTATCATAAACTTTTTAACTTCTCAATTGTTTTCCGCCATTTTCAACAAATTTTCATTACATTTTGAAAAAAAATGAAATTTGAAATTTCCTTATTAATAAATAACCCGTTGTGAAAAGGTCTTTTGTTACTAGAGAAATTTCATTTTAATATTTGCCGTTTATTATTAATCATTAATAAAGGATTCATTAACAAGAAAAGGTATAAACAATAGACATCGTTTCCCATTTCACTCCCACCATCCCTGAAGGTATGGATCCAGCCCTACCTGTATGATCTTAGAATTTAGCTCATTAACTGTGGAACTATTGCAAACTGATACTTTAGTGAAAATACTTATCAAACTCTAATCATATCTCAAACTCTTCCATCTTCCAGTCAGTTGCATGAGACGCCTTCAATGACGAATGAGCCGGAAGATTTTGAAATCCAGTTGTCTGAGCATACATCACTGCTCATTTCCGTTCTCAGATTTATCCTAACAGACTTTTCAATTGTTAATATTAACTTATAAACTGAATCTTCCCTATTTAAAGCGAAGTTGTTCAATAACAAACAGTTAAGCAATTGATAATTCACTGTTTTAGCTCATTTGTTCAGTGCAGACGTTTCCTGAGAAATACAAAGTTATTCTTTCAAATGCTTTTCTTTGGTGAGGGCAATTTATTGAACTTTTTTAGTCAGCGAAATTTTTTTTTCAAACCTGCGATTGAGAAGTTCAACGAATTTGTGTGAGAAAAGATAAGGGATGAATGAAATGGTTTCGCTAACCGTATAATCTTTCGCCCAGGTCGTTTAAATGTGACAGAAGAATCGATATTTGTACAACCAATATTTAACTCGATTTCACTCCCACACTACTTTTAAATCGACACATATCTGTCAATTACACTGATGAAAAAAATGCATCTTAAGGCGGTTTTTCTTTCAAACGAAACACTTTTACGTAAAAATGAAAATTTGTACTAAATTATCAATTGGTCAAAGTTCTTGCAACTTGACTTCTTCAAAAATTCGAAAATCCAAATTTGACAGTTCTTGGAAAACGTCCTTATTTGAGGAGATCTCAAAATAATGTTCCATTTTTGATTTTGATGTTCTTATGTTTTTCAATTATTGAAAAGTCATTGATCAATAACTTTTCCAATCTCAAAAATTCAACTTGTCATTACTAAGTGATAACCTTGATATGTAGTTAGATATTTTATTTCTCCATGCTGCAAATTTCATAGTTAAATTGCTTGGTTTTCCTTCCAACTAATTTTAGCGAAATTCTTCCTCTGATTTCCTTGATCATACAGATATCCAACCGACTTCCTCTGATTTCCTTGGTCATATAAATATACAGTTCAAGTTTGGCTTATCACTTTACTGCCGATATTTTGAAATAATATCAATTAAAAATCGATAAGTTTTAATTTTCAATTTGGTAGTACTTTCTAAATTTTGATAAAAATTTTGAGAAAACGAAAAGAAGGAATGAACAGTTAATTATAAATTTCTCAATATGAAAGAATGGAAGCTTATAGGATTTCTGATTCTGGTTGATGGAAGGTTGAGATGAAGGGTTTCATATTGCATCTGTCTTTGGATGTTGCACATGCTCGTAATTTGTAGTCGAAAACTCTCAGATCAGTAATTAGTTCAAGATGACGTGCGTAATGTTGTGTAGAGTGGGTTGATCGTGTTCTCGATAGAAAAGAAGGATGAAAATCGTCTTTCCACATCAGGCTTTGTACGAGAATTATATTCCACAAAATGAATACGAAATGATGAATTATTTCTTCACTGCGGGACTGCTTTTTTTTGGAGCGTTTTAAGGATATTTTTTGTATGAGAGTTCAGAAGTGAACATTGCATGACATTTGTGCTAACTATTCATATCAACTAAGACTCTACGTGATCGTTTTCATTTATTCAAATCATACAGTTGTTATGGCATATAATACAATAGCAAGGATTGATTCCAAAACGTGATATAATTGAAAGTATGATTGGAAAGCCGGGCAAATGTCCCTCGACCGATTTTTTCCGATAGATTTAATTATCAATATAATTAATTTCCTTGATTAATTTCCTTAGGCAGTTGTATGATACAGTGTGGGTGAAGATGAACGATCAGACGGATTGGAACGAAACGATTCGAATGCGACAAATTGGTATTTTATCCTCTCTTTCGTATTTATTCTCACGTTTCATGCTTGTTGAGAGTTCGGACGTAAGTATTTGAGTACGGGAAGATTTATTTTCCACGCATTAAGATACTTATGATGTGATAAAATTTGCTTATATAAATGAGACATCAATCAGAACAATTATTCCTGTAAGTAAATTGATTGTTTTTAGCTTCTTTGAAACAAATGTTAAACCTCAATCAACCATTGCCAATGTCGATGGCTGTGGAACCGGTCTGGAAAATACTTATTTTGGATCGCTATGGGCAAGATATCATATCTCCGTTGCTAACGATCAAACAGCTGAGGGATTTGGGAATTACTTTGCATTTGTAATTTATTGATTTTTGGTTAATTTGGTCACAAGTAGCATCTATTTATCACTAGGAATATAATTCTGTTCCGATCTTTTTTAAGTTAGCAGCAAATGATTTCACTTTTAATTAATAATAATTTCTGTTTGCGACTTGATTATGTGATAAGTTTTTACAGACTTCTAAACAGCCATCGTGAAATCTTGCCCGACGTACCTGCTGTATATTTCATTTCTCCTACCGATGAAAACGTTGAAATAATTTGCAATGACTTCAACAAAGTAAAAAGATCGCTCAATGTTTTGACATTCAGATTTGAGTGTTACAATAGTATGACTGTTTCTTAGATTGCTAAATAAATTCAGCCTATTATTTGTCAAATGCTAACACTATTTATTAAATAAACGCAGCCTATTATTTGTGGAATATTAACACTATTTATTAAATAAAATCAGCCTATTATTTGTGGAATATTAACACTATTTCTAACAGTATCGGGGGTGGAATAATCTATTAGATTAAAATTTAGACCAAAACTTCATTTCTAGGAATACCGAAAAAGCGTAAACGATCTCTCAGAAACTCAATTTTTACTTTTTTAGTGCAAAGGGACATGAATATTATCGTTTTAGGGAATGTATGATAGCTATTATTTGAATATGATTAGTCCGTTGAGTAGACCGCGCCTTGAGCAATTAGCGTCTGCTGCTGTCCGTGGTGGAACTGTGCAGCATGTTCAGAAGGTTAGATTTTAAAAGATTTTTGAAGAATTTGACTCCAATTTACATAAGTAATCATCGTTGCTATTCATTACTTTCAGCTAATGGATCAGTTTTTGAACTTCATCTCATTGGAGGACGACTTGTTTGTACTGCGAAGATATAGCGAAAACAGTCCCTTCTCATTTTACGGTACTTATTTTTTTATAATTTTAGATCCTTTTTCTATCGGGACCATGCACCTCTTACTTGCTTTTCATTGTTCTTTTGCATAATCATCTAGTAGTTTTTTCCTGCTTTCCTAAGTGATTCTTTGCATATACTAGATTTTTCGCATATATTTCCAGTTCTTGTCAATCTAGAAATTGTCAGTCCTATGATTTCAAGTCAGGTTTCCATTTATGATATTCTCTACATTCATTTTGGCTGAATATAGCTGAATATGTCATTGGTTACTTTCTTTTAGCAATAAGTGATCCTGCAATGACTCCACAACAGATGGAAGTTCTCATTGATACTGTTGTTGACGGTTTGTTTTCGGTATGTGCAACATTGGGTGTAGTGCCTATTATACGTTGTTTGAAGGATAATGCTGCAGAACAAGTTGCCGTGGTAAGTCAGTTCTTTGACTTGGCTTAACGACCTAAACAAATTCGGATGATACTACCTCAGTTTTCCTGATATAAAAAAATGTTCATATAGTTATACAATGCAATTCTTCGCTTTGTCTGTTAACAATAATGAAAATTCACTAAATATAGCCAAACTAAGCATCTAGTTTAATGGTTGGTAATTTACTTCTCTTTTTATGCTCAGCAAAATTTTCGAACACTTAAGAAAGGGAATTTAAAAGTTTTTATGCATAAATAATGCGTAGCAATTCAAAATCTATCCTTCCTTTCTGGATACTAATTTAGTTCTATTGGCTTGTAGCATATGAAGCAATGTTGATGCATTAGGACAGTTTCATTACCTTTCTAGTTTCAGAATATATTGTAATCAAGCGAAAAGTTCATATATTTCACATGAAACAATCTACAAATTGTTACACAAAGTGATATGTCTTTATAGCGTTTAGACCAGAAGTTACGTGATAATTTCCGTGATGCTCGTAACAACTTGTTTGTACAAGACAGTGTTCGCGCTGGACGACTGATTATTCATCGACCTGTTTTAATCATTGCCGATCGTGGCATGGATATAGCAACAATGCTTCGTCATACATGGACTTATCAAGCTCTTATACATGATTTATTAGTAAGTAGTTTGACAAATGGATGAACTGTATAGTAATTTAGACTTTGATTTGTTTGATTATGGTAGATTGTATCAATGTTCAGGTTAGAACAGTGTAAATTTGTAGATGTAGATAATTTAATTCATACTATTCGCTTAAACTGTGAAATATTGGAATTTTTTTTTACAGGATTTGGATTTAAATCGTGTCGTAATTAAAGATAAAACTGGAAGAAGGAAGGAATACGACATGAATTCACGTGACAAGCTGTGGATAGGACATAAAGGAAGTGCTTTTCCATTAGTTGCGGAAGCAATACAGGAAGAAGTTGAAGCCTATAAAAACAGCGAAGATGAGATCAAACGTCTGAAACACGCTATGGTGCGAACTTAATACATACTCTCTTTTATGTTATATATATCTTTTATTTATTAATCATATATTGACATAATTTGTTTGAATTAAGAAGTAGGAAATCATTTACTCATTCAAATTAAATTAAATAGAGAATTATTTGCTTAGTATCCAGGAAAAATCTTTCCATTATATAATCGCTCTTTTCTTAAAAAGAGCGATTATATATTATATATTTTCGATTATATATTTTGCGATTATATATTTTCTTAAGGGAATTTAATTTTAAGTGCTTTCTACATATAGCTCTATATATGATTTTGAATAATTTGAGCAAACTTAGTAAATATTAAGTCCTAGAGAACATAACAATTTAATGGTTTGTATAGTGAGATCGTTTTATAAGAGTCGATGGATTTATTACTATCTAAAAAAAAAAACTTTCACTGAATGGTTGGATAGTCATGGTTTCTAACTAATTTCTTCTAACTAATGTTATTCTAGGGTGTGGATGATGTGGAGTCCGACGAAACCGTAAGTTTATTGAGTGATGCAACAGCTAAATTAACCTCTACAGTTGGCTCACTTCCAGAATTGTTAGAAAAAAAACGCTTAATCGATTTGCATACAACCGTTGCAACTGCAGTCCTAGATGAAATTAAACAAAGGTAGGGGTTTTATATCTTCCTGTTGCAGATTTATTAAACCTATATTTTATGGAGCTGTAAATTTGTGGATGCATTCATTTAATTTGCTTCAGGAAGCTTGATGTCCTTTTTGAGGCCGAAGAAAAAATAATGAACGGATTATTGAGCGGTGCAAGTATTATAGAGCTGATGCGTCAGTCTGGTGTTCACGAAGACACTTTGCGAGTTATGCTGATCAGTTATCTGTGTTCCTCTAATACTTTTCAGGTAACGATTGATTCGATTATTTTGTCGACCAAAAAATGAAATTTGAGTATCCATCGGTCTCCTTTGAAAAACGCTTGCACGGTCTTTCGGTCTTGCAGTTAGAGATCACTAGAAGACGCATTTTTGAGTAATTGAATAATTCTGATAAGTGTTTAATTCTTCGAATTCATTTACAGGATGAAATAAGAGAGCAGGCTGATTATCTGAAAGAAGTTGGCTTGGATGATGCAGCCCTCAAATATGTCAAGCAATTAAGGTGAGTATGGATAAAAATAGCACTTGGAGGTTTACTGATAATAGAATAATGAAACCCTTTTTCCTAAAAAGCGCGAAAAGCGCGTTTTATGTAAATGAATTGTATTCTCTTTAATTATTGAGTTGCAAATTTTGTTTAACTAGAAACGCCGGATAAAAAATACAGTATTTTCGACCTGTATCATTTTTTCATTAAGCATTAGTTATAGTGATTGTGGTTTTATCTTTTTCATCTTGTACTTCCATATAATAGAAAGTACAAGGTAAAAAAGTTAATGTTCAGAATGATTTATTTCTTTATGATTATTACAGGTCAATATCAAATATGAACCTAAATCGTGTAACAAACGATTATTCTGGCGGTGGTATTAAAACTGATAATATGTTTGCAAATTTACTTAATCGTGGCTCACAGTTATTTATGGAAGGAGTGAAGAACCTTGTTCCAAAAAAGCACAATCTTCCGCTGACAAAAGCATGTTTATTTGCTGTATTAACAAATTTTTTTGCTCTTTACAAATTTGATTTGCGAATTGAATTGTTCTAAATGAAGCTAAAGTCCTGTTTGCTTTACCAATCAGCATGTTGAAATCAAATTGAAATTCAAGCCGTTATTTCTTCTTATTTTACATTTTTAGATGGTTGATACAATTCTTACGGGCAGTTTTCAAAGTAATTCACGATGCAATGATGCTGAATTTCGATATTATGATCCGAAATTAATGCATTCCACTGGCAAAGAGTATGTTTCATAAACAATCTATATGATTATTCCATACATTATATTTCGATATTTGTTCTTTTTTTAAAGAATTTTGAAGTTTTAAAGTCTTCAGTTCACTGGATTTTTGAACCATAAAATAAAATCTTAGGCCTCAACGTGCGCGTGGTAATCCGCCACAGGATGTTATAGTTTTTGTTATCGGTGGTGGAAATTATGTAGAATACCAAAATATTGTGGATTATGGTAAATCAAAAGGTCTTGCAAGGATAACATATGGTTGCACGGAATTAGTTAGTCCGAAGCAGTTTGTTGAGCAGGTTTGAATTCAAAAATGTTAATATGAGAAGGTTGCAAAATCAGGGAATTAGAAAGGCCGGAAAACTATTCTTCCCAGTAAGAAGACTTTGAAATCGGAAGTTGTCTTCATAAGGAACAATTCATAATACACGAATTCCTTTTTCTGTTGTGAAACCAACTTTAATATGCTATATTTAAGTCATAAATATAGTTGTCATAAATCAAAGTATTGTCATAAAATCACTTTAACTGTATAACTGAAGCAGATTTGTTTGTTTGGTAAAGTTCTCATTGATCATATTTTTAGAGCTGTGGCTAGTTTATGAAAGTTTAGCGTAGAAATATCTCAAGATTCTAAAATTGTTCATTTTCAGTTGACCCGTCTTGGCCGAGAAATGTCATAACAAAAATAAAAACGATCACAAGTTGCAGCATACAACACCATCTTATTTTTAAAACTCGCCATAGTATGACACGCAGATTTTTTATTCTGTCATTTAAATCTGACATTATTAACTTGTTGTATTTTCAAATTTCTGTTATTCTTTAAGATGATGCAAAGGCCTGAGGAATTGCAGCTAATTTAAATAGCGGCAAAATTTCTCGAAATTTTAATCTCTGCTCAATTTTGCCTAGTTGAAGTCTTGGTACTGCAAATTCTGATACCTATTCTAACCTTTTAGAATATGTTAATGAACGCTTCGCAAATATTGTTTCACTTTGTTAACTTTCAGTGCAACTTCGATACATAGTAAGGGAAGATGGTGCTTTGATAGCAATATAAAAGTAAAAACAAAAGTATTTGTTTGAATATATCATTTGATCTGTGCGAGCGTAGCAAATGATAATGCATACAACATATTATTCAAACAGTATTCAAAAATATTTAAAAAATGAGCTGAAAAGTTAGAAACATAGAAACGCTGCTGAGGTGAAACGAAAGTAATAGGAATTATTCAAAGTAATGATGTTGAAATATGAGAAAAGCTTCATCTGACTATATTCAACTATTCAGTTCTGTTTAATGAAGTGTTACGACTACGTAGCCGAGATAAGTTACTAACGACTAGCTAATATATAAAAAAGAGCGATTGTATTATATCAATTTCTTCCCACATTTTTCAAAATTAATTTGAAGCTACTATATTTCCTTTAAGGCAAAAGTGATAAGCAAGAATAATGTCAAGAAAAGAATAAAACAGAATACGTTGAATCGAGCTCATTGACAAGCGGGAGAGCCGGTTCGGAGGATGATAACCTTGCTTTATTGAACCGTATGGAAAACCATGAATGCCTGAAATCAGTACATAGCATTTTTTCTTCATTCTTGCAGTTAGTCGTGGAAAAGATTGCTATGAAATAAAAAGAATATAGTGAACCATATACAGGATCCATTCGGAATTAATCTTGTTTATTAATGAGAAAACTGGCATCATTGAAAAATTAAACCCCAATTTATAACATTAGGCCTTGAGCCTCACATCTCAAAGCTCACTCGTCAAATCCCATTCCTGACCCAACTGTCTCTCAACACATAGTCACCTTGATTTGTGTGGAAATATTTTTTGCAGCCAATCTGATACAAATATCAGCGGAAGCATGTATGAATTAGAGAAGACGGAGTAAGTATAGGACCTAACTGTTCACAATGTGTGTGATAGTTCGTGCAAATATTCATTTTAAAACAAAATCGGAAATGTGACAAAAAATCGAAAGGTGAAGAAAATAAGATGCAATATCTGCAAATTTGAAGTTGAAAAGAAGGCAAACGAAAATGTGAAGTATTAAATCAAATTGCGGAGAGTGCAACGGTTCCATTTCTTATGCAGAATGTCCCTTTTTCGTCCTCCTGCTCTATCTACTACCATTAAATAAATGGAGAAAATTTCCAGTACTTCAAAAGAGAAATGAAATGTTGACTCCATTTAATGAACAGTTTAAATATCCAAATTCCATTCATTGTTAATCCTGCTTTTTTATTTCATTCTTTATTCTCCTTTCAATTTATTTCCCTACGTTTGAAAAAATATTGTCTTTTATGGTTTTCGATGAGAAAATTCATTACAGTGACTCATAATGTTTAACTATAAAAATATAAAAATATATTTCTGTAAAATCGGGCAGTTAAACTTATTCAGGAATATTAGTGCTTATTTACGGCTCATTATCTTTTTTCAATCCAAACTTTCACTTCCCGGATATCAAATTATACATTTGACTTTTTCTTAGATTTTCCAGATGAAAAGATTTCGAGTCCAAAAAATTAGACAAAAACAGCGATGTAAGGTGCTAAAGTGAATTATTTAACATTATAACACATAAAATCAAAACAGCTCAAAAAAACTAGATACTATGAAAATACGAAATCACAATTTCACAAAATTAATTTTACCCGCCACTAATTACAATCATCCAAAAAAGATAAGCCATTTTTTTTGCTTGATTTTAACTTTTATACGAAAATTTAGAGTTTGATCTAAACAGAACCAAATTAAAATAGACAAAATAGACGGTGAGTAAACTGTACGACCAAATGATTGATATACAGATCTAATTTAAATTCCAAAAAATTGGGAAAAAATTAGACTAATTTATTTCCTTCTTTACTCTGGTAAGTAAATCTAGCTTAGACTTAGCATTAAACTACTCTAAACATACATGCATTTACAGTAATTAAGTGAAAGTGCCCCAATGATATATATCGGAAAAGATTTCTGATCACATATTCATATGTTTGAAGTGAATACCATTGTTAAGTATTCTTCATATCCGATAGTAATTATACCATCACGATCAGTATCTTTATCACGAAATGCTGCCGTCAACGTTTGCAGAACAACGCATAACTGGATAAAATCATCGAAATTTACACGATGGGTATGTGTCCTGTCAAACTTCATCATTAAGAGATCAATAAATCGATCACTTAATCGATAACCTAAAAATATAAAGCAAAATTAATAAAAAAGATCTGTATGTAATACTTATGTATATATTACGCCAATTCCACTTTCTTTTTTGATTCTAGACAGATAATTTTCCATTCATTCTTTTAACATTTTCAGTGGAAAAAAAGATATCTAAATAATGAAAAAACAGATCAACATGAAGAAAAATTTTGTATTACAAATACATAACAGTATGTGAGAAAGAGAAATAACCGAATTTAGAAAGTGCCATTGACAGCTCTCGTTTATCAATATTGCCAGAACCATCTACGTCAAAAGAACGAAAACATTGTGTCCACTGATTGATATAATCCCATAAGGCAGAAAATTCATTGAAATTGATAGCACCATCCCGATCAGAATCAAACATGCCTATAAATCTTTCAATTTAATAACTTTTCACGGTAACTATAGCTATCCATCTTTCATACTGATTTTAAAAATTTTTTTTATGCGGAATGGAAATAAAAGTTGGATCTTTTTTTGATAAATCTGACAAGCCTTCTGAGATATCTTTGTAAATTAAGTAATAAGTCTCTCGACTACAAGTGAATTGTCTTCTCAGAGTTCTCAAATCCGAGTAAAAATCCTCAAAACTACTATTAAGAAAGGATGCTGAAACATCTCTAATACAAATCATGAAAACAATTACTTATCATTAACCGGCAAGTTTCAGGATTGAACGGATTCCAGGTACCATTTGACAATGCCCGTTGTAATTCATCCACACTAATTCTACCAGAACGATCGATATCTACACTGGCAAAAATATTTTGCAATGATAGATTTGGTAACGCCATTACGAGCTATCTGTTTTGTCTGGAAAACTAATAAAAAACGCATTACTCTGAACCAACAACTGTGAGAAAAACAGGGGAAACCAAAACACAATTCTGCGGAATATAAAAGAGAGAAACTCATTTCACATAACAGAACAAATCTATATAACTAATAAGAACCATTTGAGGAAATTATTAAAGAAAATCAGGAGGAATTCGGCTAATGCTCAAATAGTAACTAAACTTTTTTTTAAAAAAACTTGAAAAATAACAATTCGGAACAATGAAATAAAGCTTACGGTGATAGTTAATCTTAAAATATCCGAAAATGGAAATATTCGAAAGTCGGAAGATTCAATATAAACTGCAATGCCGAAAGGTCTTACAGATCTCTTATGATTTCTTTATTTTACTGACATTAATTTTCTGCCAAATAACACTACTGTTAGCTTGACGAGCTGCAAGAAAGTTATTTCAAAAAATGACTGTAAGAACGATTTATTAATAAGCAATCAAACTATAACAAGATTATCGTATTTGCACTGTATGATATATGTAGTTGATGATATTTAGTACGAATTGAAATTTAAAATTTTAAAAGAAAAAATTTCAGAATTAAATTTCAAACAATAAAAGATTTTCATGAATAACAGCAAATAATATGATGTCATAAGAAAAGACAAACAGAGAACATCTTTTTCCCAACTGATGACAGTGAACCAATCAATAAGAGTGCCGCAGTACAACAGACAGACAACAATTCTGCGACTCATGCATATCCATTGGACATAAATAGCGATTTTTACAACGCTAATCGATTAGTCCATCAATCAACTCTAATCTGATCCATTAACTGTACCAAACGAAGATATTAAACAACCCAAGACTTATGTTAAATTAAGCCTAGAGTTCAACAGCGATTAACTAATCCAGATTTTCAGCACGAATCAAATCCTACGTCATTTAAACATTTTGGTAAATTTAACAAAAATTCATTAGATCATTAATACTGATTGCACTTTTTTTTCTATTACGTTCTTACTCAGCCATCGTTTAGATAAGATAATTCATATTTCTGATGCATCAGATAGAGACTAATTGATTGTTGCATTATGTGAAAATGTATCGAGAATGAATGTATTATATAATGGTTGTTCATAAAACATTTCTTTGGAAGTATGTTTTTCAAACATAGTATTATCAGCTTCAATTATCCATTCCAAATAGAAATAACCAACAAAAATGATCAGAACAAAAACTGCATTTTTACGAATATCAAAAAATTTGCAGAACAGTGCTACGAAAATGATATTCAACAAAGAAATATAACATGATGTCATCAACTACGAAGTAAAGTTATCAGTATAGGCTATGGAATTGAATAGTCTTACCATTTTTTGCAATCTAAGTTAATTAACAGAAAGAAAAGGGAAAACAAGGGAAAATGTCACTTTAATTCGGCAGTTCCTGCCCAAGGGAAGTTCCCCTGCAACGTGAATTTTAGTTCTTCGGGCTGATTTTTGATTTTCGATCAATCGTCTCAATCAAGTTTTTCTTTTTCAAGTGCAATCTCGTCCCACCTCAATATTCTCAGTAAGACAATATAGTTACTCGGACTTAAACAAAAAATTTCTGACTAAAAATTAAACAGCTATGTAAAATAAAACGAAAATAAACTTGGAGACATCGGGAAGCAATAATAGAACAAGTCAACTTACTCGCTGAATAAGAATAGAATCAATGTTGAATTCTTACCAATACTCGCTATTTTCGCCTATAGGCATATCATTTCATCAAGAATATTGTAATAGAAATAATTTATGAAACATATATTCAAAGATATTATTCTTTTCTTCCCAATAAATAAGTCTCTTTAGCCTTGAGCATCGATTCAGCTACTAATTTCTGTCGTCCAACAGCCATCCTAACCATATGTTGCATCGTGGTTTCATCACCGCACATACCTAACTGATTTATGCGATGGATTCGAGCATTATTTCCAACTACTATCATTACTATATTAGGAGCTACCCGAAACAATTCAGATATTGGGTCACAAAGAATTTTCACCTGCAAAACAAATCCATTAGTAGCGCATATAATCACTTGATAAATTGCTATATAATTTGAGACGTTAAGCCTTATTCTATATTTCAGTACGTGAAATACATGTGACTTATGGTCGAGTGACATGTTTTTTATCTGAAGTTATGGATAGAACTCTCAAAAGATATAGTCATTCCGACTTATACACTTGTACGACTTATACAAATCAACAAATTTCAAATTTGGAAAATTAAAACTATACGTCTGATGACAAGAAATTTTTTGATCACTAATATCATTAGCAAGTTACAACCAAATGTTGATTAATCTTTGATTATAGCAGACCAAAAGACTTTGTGTTGACCACCGAGAACTCCTTAAGTCTCCCATGGACCCCATTTAATTTATTTTTACTTCTTTTTAATGACCATTGCCTCTTAATAAGTGGCAATAGTGAAGTTTCTGAGATGTATAAACTCTATAGCAGCAAAATTTAATATTTTCATAGTGTTTGAAGAGATTACAAAAAAGTTTTCAGAAAAACTGACAAATTAAGGAAAGCCTTCAACTATATATCTGAGAAATGATTCGCTAATAAAAAGCATTTAGTATATTATCAAAAAAAAAATATTTCGCATGATGACAATAGTGGATAAAATTACTTACCTCTTCATTTGGTGGTTTATAAACAATAAACGTCGATGAAACCGGAATATCCGCAACTTCTATGTGATGAAATGTCTCACTAAGTTTAACTTTGTTGATATCGATAGGAATATCTTCCTCGCAATCAGTAAAAACATCAGGAAGCCGTAAATCAACCAATGCTCCGGCTATACATGTACATAGAGCATCACATATAGCTCCATCAACATTTAAAATCTAGGGAACAGTTTTTAATTCTAACAATTTTTTTGTTATACTGTAAATCTTTTAGTTATTTTCTTTTTTTTACACATGGACCTTATATTACACATTGTGTTAGACTGAAGCATGCAAGCGGTATAAACTTGTTTTATGCTTGAATTTTATAAAATCCATTCTGTTTCAACCAGTTCAACACGAGTAGCTCACTTATCGACTATGATACTATGGTCGTATTTTTGACTTAAATGAATGCAATAATTTTCTTAAACCGTACTAAGCAGAAGAATAAAGATATAAAACTACAAAAGAATTACCATGATATGCAAATTAAGAAGCCATGTTAGTCGTCCATCGGCCGTTTTCAGTGTATCTCTCGTACAGAAGGCGTTTTGTGCCACGAGCTGATTGACCATAACCATTGCATCTTCGACCAAATTCTACGAAAGAAATCTCCCAATTATCAGACTGCATAAACGAAGACATACCATAAAACTGTTCAAATTTTAACCCAAATTAATTCTCCTGATCTTGAAGACTACAACAAAACGAGGCTTACTTTCGCTATATTTGGAGCAGCCTGTATAATAGGCACAATAACTGCAGCATCGGAAACGGGTGCCAACAGTGCTTCAATATTACATGTGATAGTTGCACCACCTTGTCGAGCAAAACTGGAACCTGCCGATTTTCCATTAACACCCATCTGAATGCTATGAAACATACAAAACAGGCACCAAATCTCAACTTCCTACGTCCCGTCCATCGCTCTCTATTAACTTCTTAGTTTTGAATTTATAAAAAGGGAAGAAATTTTGGAATGCTAGAAGACTGTATCGAAGCGTATTTCCGTTCTGGAATGATGTACACCCTAATTTTACACAGAAATAAGGAACAACCAAAATCTAACCCGTAGCAATATTGACCGAAAGCAACTGATTGACCGACCACCTGGATAAATGGATTCTGACAGGAACTGATTATAATAAGCCGTCGGATCGCACAGTTTCAATAGATCAGCTGTCATTGCTAAATATGCGCTTTTCATTTTCAGTTAATGAACTAATAACTGAACCTCACGGATAAGCCCAAGGAAATATTCGCATGAATTAAATATTATTCAGATTATTTATAATCTCGCTAAATGAGATTTTATTTTCATATTAACATAGACAAACATATGAATAATGAAAGGTTCAAACAATCTGCACAACAAAGCACTCTGCTAAAATTTTAACCTAGTAACATGAAATAATAATTCAGCACAGTCTAACATCATCTCACATTTCTCAATCCAATAATATCACAGTTTTACGAGAAATAACACAATCACAGTACAGAACTTATTTAACATATTTAGCATTATACAATAAATTGATACTTGTACAATAAATTGATACTTGTTACTCACTAAAGAATTCTTTAGCTCATAAAAGCATTGCAAAATTTTTTTCTTAAGCAATTCTTACACTATGACGAAGCAAGAAACTGACTCAAATTTCCATTCAGCAGAAAAAACCAAGCAGATCCCAAAAATTGATAGAAACCTATTCTCCCTTTCGTTACACAAAATTAAATCTAAGAAAAAATCAACCAGAAGAGTTTTTTTAACTAAAAATTCACTCGTGTGCAGCTAAATAATGTTACGTCAAATCCTACTGCTATTAGCAAAAATGGAAATATTCGAACCAAAGTTTATATAATAAACTTTGGAAGCCAGCAATAACCTCACTCGTTTCTTTCAATCAAGATTCGTTTCCACAACTTTTACGAAAATAAATCTTGAAAGATTGCTTTTATAAAATGGGTTTGTGGCTTCTCAGGGATTTTACCGACGTAGTTAAATCTCCCTCAAAAGTCTAAGTTTTGTATTTAATTTGTATCGTCACTAATGGCTGTTACAACAAGGCTGTTTGAGCGTCCATCAACCAATCTTGAAGCACGACGTCTTTCATCTTGTATGTTAGTTCCTGGTACATCACCACCAAACAAAGCGGGTGAAGTACACTGTGGCTGGAAACAAATCCAACATTAAATTCCACAGAAAAATCTTTAAAAAAAAATTCCTCACTAATAATATAGTTGTTCTGATAAATTCAAATTTTTTAATTTGGTATTTCAGTCAATACTCAACGTACCGAAACCGAAGCGCTGTGAGACGAATAGCTAAATGGTGGAAGCTGCAGCTGCGATGTAGAAAGGCCACGTGGTGGTGAGCAACTTCCGCCCTCACCACCGCATCGGATGCAAACGTGTCGTTCTTCAAAGAGTAAAACATTCATTGCTTCTTCATAAATTCTAGCTTCTGGGAATTCGACTTTGGTCTGCTTTTTATCAGTCGCATATACTATTGATGTACAGCAAATCTGTAATTTATCGCAGATGGATAAGCAAAAAGCCACCGTATTTTAAACAATGGTAACCAGATTATGAAAGATAAATGATTATATCCACAGCACATGAAATGATTCAGAACCAGCAAGAATGATGGCCGAAAAAGTCAGTCGAAAAGAGTGAAGCGATAATGCGTGAACATCAATGGGAACACAAATATTCTGGGCAAAATAAATTTATTAGGTAGTGAAATCCGATCTGGAAGAAAAAAACTGATCCCAATGTAACAAAAAAAATTTCTCCAGCTTACTTCAGCCTTTTTTCTGCCTAGTCCAAAGAATGTCCACTGGCACACTTCTGCATTTTCTGCACCTATATCTGCAAAACAAATGATCAATTCTCAAGCATAATCATAATTTAATTTAACAAATAAACATATGAAAGAATTTACCTTTTACAAAGAGGACGCGGTCATTAAACCGCGTAACAAGTCGATCAAACAATTCTAAATTCTTCATTAAATTATCATCCGATTGAGAAGTATACGAATATTTGTTGTTATGCCGATTAATTAGAAGCTTTATAACGGGCTGCAAGCAGAAATTTATGCAAGATGACTACTTTGCAACATGCTGAACAGAAAATGATCAATTAAGCTTCCAGCTGCTCAACTTTCTTAAAATGCAGTCTAAAGAAGTGAATGGACTTCATTTAATCTCTTTCGCTAGGTTACATTTCAAAAAAAGTACATATACAAGAGGACTATTCGGTCATTTCACTGCACCATATTCATTGATATGCCGGACATATATGTGCTTTCTCATGAATTAGAAATCATTTTTTAAATCCATCCATTAGGTGATCTAAATACCTTTTTTTGGCTAAACAAATGACATAGGCAGTTTTTCGATGCTGTATGGAACTTTCAAGCAGCATATTTTGGTTGGTTAGCAGGTTATTTAATTGTTGAGATTCTCATGTCTTATAAGGCATTCAAATGGCAAATTAAGCAAACAAAGCACTCAGATGGCAAATTATGCAGAAAACACAAGGAAAGGTGACTACTGAAGTATTTTATTGATTCACAAAAGCAACAAAAACAGTACCTTTGTAGTACTTGTAACAATACGGTCACAATCCTTTTTGGTATTAACAAGTGGAACTTTACAGATACCGGCAGGTTCGACGTCTTCTTTTGTTATCACTTTTAACCAGTTTTGACACAGTTGTACTAAATCCTACAAATAATTGCATCGCAAATCAAAAAAATCCAGATCCTAAAAATCTTCTAAATGTAATAAGCAGATGACAAAAGCTTAATCTTGCCTGAATAAGATAATATTTCGCTTCAGCCAATATTTCAGCTGTTTCAACGCGACACTCTGGTAATGGAACATAGCCATCTCTCAAAAAATTTAAAATCGTACCAAAGTGCTTTCCATTGCGATCAATTAGTACCCAACCATCATTATCAGTTAGAACCTGAAATATCGACGCCACTCAGATTATGTAATCAATTTATCATCCAATGCAGTACAGTTCTGGTTAGCATAAAAACAAAAAAAACAATGAAAAATATTTTTATGCAAAATTTGCTTATATGTTTATGGAAATTTAACAGACAAATACAAGTAATAAAAGTTGAAAAGAATTAAAAATAGCTGATATTAGTCATTCTACCAAAGTAGACACCAAATACGAAAAACAAACCTCCATTCGGCCGGAAAACATAGCACGAAGCATGGAGTCATGTTTGGCTAAAGTGGAGACTGTTGTTTGATACAATGCACCGCCGACATTCAATTTGATATATTGAGACGGTGATCCGGCTAATCCTAATAGTCGTCCATTAACTCCATCCAAATCAGCTGCTTCGTCACCCATTGAATCAGCTATCGTAATTCCCTGAATCAGGCACATTCAACATAATGGCTCCACAGCGACAAACCCCTGTGGCAATAGTTCCGTAAGATCGAGGTTATTTGATAATGCTCCAGAGAAACAATGACGTCATTGTTACTTCATGTCTCACTGGAAATCCCCACCGAAAAATCCATCCCGTACCACAGCTTATCCATCCTTTGGACGCGTTTGACTCCTTGTGAAAATCCCTTGTCTCCACCAATCATGGCTCCAACCATTTGTACCTGTTGACTGTAACACAATCATTTTGGAAAATAGGAACCATTAAGAATGTTAACTGTTTAACAGTCTCCAAATCGTTTTTTATTCTATTTCCTGAGAATGTTAGATTTGCTGTACCATTACTAAAAGGTAAAATTGCTAGTCGGCTTCTTAGAATTTCACTAATACTCATAAAGTTAAACATTTCATACAACTTGCGTTCACAATACATGGACATCCCTCTCACCTATCGTTCCTCTCCCACTATCTCGTAACATTTACATCTGTCGCAATGCTCATCAGGTGCTTTTCGAAATATGTAATTTATAATTTTTTGGGATTATTTCATTTACAATCCCTTATAAATATGTTGCTTAATTAGTCTCATTAATCTTTATAACATTTGTACCTTTTGTTTATTAGGAAACAATAAACATGAATGCATTAAAAATGAAGATTAATGAGACTAATTAAGCAGCATACTATAAACGATTATAAATGAATAACGCCATAAGTAGAATGTTAATTCTTTGTAACAGTTAAATCTGAGAAACAAATGGAACCATACATTGACTGAAACGATTTATTATAGTCTCTGAATTCTAATTCTTAATTTCCAAATTCTTAATCCAAATTCTAAAAAAAAATTCTTAATTTTCATTTTACATAAAATGGTAATAAAGATTACACGCTACTAATTAATCACTAATAAATCAGTACATAAACACACGATAATGTTAATATTATCCCATTATTAAAATTAATTAATAACAGGATAATACTAATAAATTTTGCTTTTTTGCAGTGCAGTCGTTTAAATTGAATGGAAAATCTTTGAAATTAGGGATTGTTTTAACTTCGAAATTACTTTAACTAATTATGAAACATTATCTACTTCTGAAACTAATCAATTGAGTTTCACAAGTAGATAATTAACTGTATGCTCGAGAATGGCACTGTTCTAGAACCAATTAATGGTTGAATGTTTGTGAAGCGTAAGTTGAAACGAATTCATATTATTATTGCTGTCACATCTGTAATTTTGACAATAAGGAGTTGATCTCGTAATGAAGGTATTTATCGGGGATGTTAGTCTTCTTGGAAAAAACAATTTTGGTGGAACAATCACGGTCGCAGCATTTTTGTTTACATCTGATGGGGTAAACGAATAATTATGCGCATTTTAATTTTGCGTCAAATCAAAAAGGTCGTAAGCGCTTGGATAAATAAGCAAAATGTTCGATTTTTAATTATAAAATAAGCACTTTGAAAAAATTTTATTTTAAACTGTTAGACAAGCAGAAGTCTGAGAATTCTTTATTACTATCAAATAATTATGTACAAATTATAAACAAAACCATGGATCAGCATAGTTAGCCTGCTGATCAGTTTAACCAAACGGTTTGATGGTTGACGTCGCAAGTATTTTCTGCGAATATCAGTTTTGCAATTCGTCATTATGCACCATGTTTTGATAAATCATACATAATATTGCGACGATTCATTTTATACATAATGATGTCGTGCCGTGATGCGATCTACAAAATTTTCATCACCATTCGAATCACGTCGATGTCCGACTGGAGTTGTAAACGACACGACTAAAAAAGTTGCGACATGTTACAAATCTTGAAATGCTCAAACTTAACAATCTCCTCTGGAGTCCGATTCGGTTATTCAATGCTGTATGTTTACAGCTAAATGATCGTGTAATTGATTCTCGCAACATTTGCATATTGCTTAATTCCTTTACTTATAAACCAAGTAAAAAAGTGATTGATCACCTTTCGGTTTTTCTGATTCTGAAGTCGCAATAAATGATTCCTCCAAATTCAGTGGGAGAGTTTCCAATTTTGATTGCCTATAAAGCTTGACGATTTTAAAATTATTAAAGAATATTTTTTAAGCAACAATTCATTTCTGCAAGCATCCATTTACTAAGCCATGTCGAGTAAATAGAATTTTCCAAAAACTTCAAAATTAATGTTTTCATTACTAATCTTTTCGGATTTTAAATTTTCTAAAATGTTTTTTTTATTTTAAAAAATTAAGCAGTTAACATAAATCGGATAGATTTGATCACAGAAATGAATTAAACGGAACAATCTAACATTCGACATGCAGAATCTTTCTCAATGACCTGATGCGTTGTTACATTCGATATAAGACGTGCTAAACTTTTAACCTTTGTTGTATGGTTTACCTTTTCTCAACATTTGGCGATTTGCGATATTTTGAAAACAGCGGCAAATCATGCAATTCAACAACTGTACGTTTTTCAGAACCTGAAAAACAAAGCATCAAATTTTAGTGTATTTATTTGGCTTCACTATAAATGTTTTTCTTTTTTTCAAAACCAAAAAGAATTTGGCGGAATGGTGGATAAAATTTAATCCTAAACGGATAAAAAAATTTATTTCCTAAAGTTTGAAATGTATTTTATTAGCAAGAAAGAAAATGAATTACAAATTTTAAGCAAACTAAAAGCAATTGACTGCCTTGTCTTTTACCAACACTTTACCGCTTAAAAACTTTTATAACCAGTTTCGAACTACAAATATGTTTGAAATCTTAAGTTATCACTTTTCATTTATAGTTGTTTGATTTGTTTCAAATTTAAATTTATTTACAAATATATGCTTAGCATAAAGAACTTTACAAATTGATTATTTTGTGATAATTCTATCTTTTAAATGCTAGTTGAATTAAAATACTTCATTGAGACTTTACATTAATGGAATTCACTTCTAATGGCATATTTAATTTTTTTTTAAATTCATTTCACATGACGCGATTTATTTTACTCTTTAACTAGTTACTATTAATTAAAACATTGTCAATTAAATGATATACTAACCAATAGAATAACTTTTTGTCGCAGTAGTAGATGAAGACATCATATGTAAACTGTCATCCTCTGTACCTTCAACGATAATCCTTTCAGGTACTGGTTCTAGAAATTCCTTTCCTCAGTTACATTGATTCCCAGATGATTTATTGTGCACTTTGCTAGAGCAACAATAAAGGTTAAAAACTGAATAAAAATAATAGTTTAAAAGTTCGCATAGCACTTATATCATTCTTCCTCAAATCCGATCCTTGTAAATTTTAAAACAAAAAAATTCTTTAACATAATTAAAAAAGGAAGAACATATGTGAATAGCGAGGAAAACCTTTACGATGTACTGAAGAAGTTATTCGATTTAATTTTGTGATTGTTGTAGTTGACAAGCGTCGTGCTTCATTAGCACTCAATCGTGTATTTGAATGACGAAGTCCGACGGTACTTTGTGAACTACCCGAATCACTATGAAGTTCTGTGATTGTTGGTGTATGAGATCGAGCAATTTCTAACAGAAATATTTCAAATGATTTTGGATGATTCGAATTGTTTGATGCTAATACGGATGGATCAATGATTATCAATGTGCAGATGAATTAAAGCTTAAAATTGCAGAGGGATTCACAACAGAAGAAATAGGATGCCGGTCAGAAATTTTCGTATATGTGTATATCGAATGTTAATTAATCGAACACTTAAGAATAAAATGTGAATTATGAAAGTATACCAAAAGTTCTTATCGAAAAGTCTTCCTTCATCATCTGTAATTCTTGTGACAGTTCCGCCAACAAGGATCCATATCCACGAATTTTATTCCCGGATGCACCACCTAACTGTTGCAGGCGTTCCTTGAATTCTGCTTGCCATGCTGCTTCTTGTTCAGTTGAAACTTTCTGTGCTGCCTACAGTTATATGCTCATAAAGGCACCAAAACATATGAAGCAACAAGAAAAAAAAATTATCATTTATGAAATTTTTATATTTATGGGCGAAATTTTTTAATTGATTTTAAAATTAAAGTCCCATTTTTTGAGGCCATTATTAATTTTCAAAGCATTGCAAATAAAAATGATTGGTAGCAAAGAAGTAGAAGAAAAAAAGCTTTAAATGTAAAGATAAGTTATAAAAATCTAAACAAAAAACCTGCTTTTGAAAGGTATACGTTTGGAAAACATAATTTCAAATCTAAGTGATAGGTTTAAATTTGATTTTTTGTAAATTACTGATATTAGCATTACTGACATAACTGAGATTTGTTAAGACTTAAAGTCATGGAACCTTGACACATTACCAATTAATTTACAAAGACAATTAAAGTACTTTGCTTTGAAGGAATGGCAAAATGATCAATGATATCGGCAAGTTGATATCGACTATAAAATCAATAAATGAATACAATGCGGTGCCACCAATCTTTTTGCCAACCAAATCACGGATGACTTTAAATACCCGTGGCCATAATATTGTCATCTGCTTCTCGAATGCTACTATCATCACTTTGAGAGCTACAATAAAAATGAATTTAATTTGCAGAAAAAAATTTGATACATTTGGAATGCTTTCAGAAAAGTGATAAAGTTGTCAAAATTCATTCAGAAAAAATTTTATTTTAATTGCAACAAAAAGATACCCAGAAATATAGCTTGGCAAACTGTTTCACGAATGATACGGTGCGTTGTTACGGTTGCAGAATGGCCACGTTCTGTTACGGATACGGAACCCTGACGTCCGGAAACATCTATAATCACTGAACCTATAGGAGAAAAACTTTTAATACAGCATCATTTGCAACTGTTACTACTTTCTTTTGTTTCAAAGATCCTGATTGTTAAAATGAAAATTGAAAAATTTTAAACTTTCATAAATTTCAACTTAAAAAAACGAATGATTTTTTTGATAAATTTCAACCTAAAATAAAAAAACGAAAACTGATTTAAAAAGCATTTATATAGCTAGTAAAGGTTCATAATTAGTACCGGTGCACTTGCGTTATTTTCCAAATAATTAGACTAAGATTTACCATGAGCATTGGATCCTCGCATTAAAGTAGACGCTAAATTTGAACTCATTAACGGTGCAACACTTTGCCGTGCTAATGGAGGATTAATAGCATTTTGCATCAAATTCAAGCAAAATATCAAATCTTTCGTTTGAAACTGCGGTTTATCTGAAATACAAATAATCGTCCAACAAGCATAAAATAAAGCAAAAATTTGTTTTCCCCTCAAAAATCACTTACTGTTACACGTTTTAATGCTCTAAAGCAGGTGTAAATCATTGGTGTAATTTGTTATTAAGTTAATCAGATGTGAGATATTTCCGTTGCATGCGCATAATGTATAATTGTTCAATTTATGCTACTTAATTCGAAATTTTAATTCAATCCATCCATCTAGATGACTGCCAGCATTTTCATAATGCTGTCGAATGATTGAAGCGTTGAATATAAATTTATTTTGGAAAAATATTTAAATAAAATTTAAAAATTAGAACAATAAACGAAATTTGAAAATTAGAGTGATAAATGAAAGGAAACCATTCTTGACAGTTGCAGCCCGAAGAAATAATGGTATTAAGATATGACACAGTACAACCTCCAAACGTTCAGCTGTAGGTCCAATTCCTTCGTTACTGCATAAATATTCCAATGAAAATGCTGCCTAAACAAATTATTAATAAAAATTATAAGAAAACGGTAAAATTATTATGAATTGAAAAATTTTTTGAAAAAAAAAATAACATGTACAAACTTTATACCTGACCAAGTGCTTGCATCATGAAAGAAGCAAGTTTAAGGACTGCATTACAGAATGACTGTGGTGGAGAAGTACCATGTAATACGGTAGAAAAAGCAGTATTGGACTGAGTAAAAAGATCATCATTTAACGGATCACCGATCATTATTCGTAAACACATCAATGTTGTCGACTGAAAATTATAAAAGGAAGGAAACAAATTGTATTAAATCAAACGTCCAAATGTCTATTTATGTATTTATTTTTTTCTAATCATTTTTAAAATGTGATTTGAATTTTATTATTGAATAAAAATTTGACGGGAAAGAATTTTTCCTAATTTAATTGAAACAATAAAATAAATAGATACCTTTAAGGGATGTGAATGAGCAATATAAGGATGGGCAACAAGCGTTTGATGTAAACCATTAAGCCAATTTGTCAATGCAGTCCAATTCGTTCGACGTCGAAAAACGATTTTCTTGCCAATCTTTTGAATTGTCTTATCCAAACGTCGCAAAACAAAATTTAACGTCGGTCGATTGCTCTCCACCGACCAATCAGTTATTAGCAGAATGACATCGAAATATCTATTCAGTTTTAAAATCGTTATTTTTAAAAGAAAGTAACTTTATTATCCAAACTTTACAAATTTTAATCTTATTTGCAAAAATTGTATAAATGGTTCAATAAAAGACAGGAAAACAAAGAACATAAGAATTACTTCTGCAATCCAAGACATGCTATTGTGTTAAGGTCGTATGGTGCAATTTTCAATAATGCAAGAGCAATTTCATTCAATTTCTGGAAGAAAAAAGACAAATTTCAAATTTATAAAGTTATTTATTTTTGATATATCTTCAATTCTTAGAATTATTGAAATTTTAATACCTAAGAAATACCTAAGAAAGATCAAAAATATAACCCTGACTTAAATAAAAATTTTCATTTTCTAAAACAATGTCTTTTATCCTTTATATTTTTTCTTGCGAATTTAATCAGATGCTTATCAATTTTCTACAATATTGACGCGGGAATATAATTTTTCAGGAAACAAAAATATAACGCAAATGATTTAAGCAAACTTATTCAAATAAGTTTGCTTAGTAATTTATCTTACATATAAAAGCCTGGAATAAAAACTCGAATAACCAATCGAGGTTTTTATTCGAAACTTCTGTATTTCAATCTACCCACCACATAGCATTTATAATCGAATAATTCCGGAATTTTGATATGTTCGATATTCGATGCCAATTTGGTAAGTTCCTTCAGTCGTGATTTTGCTTTCTCGATAAACGTAGCAGCTAGCACGAGAAGAGCATCACGTGGACGGCGAAATATTTCACGTTGTCCCTCAGAATTATCCATGGCATCCGGGCCAACAACATTTTTCTTTTCCTTCACAGTTCTATAACTTTGATTTTTTGGATTGATATGAATATAAATTAAAGACTTTTGTCTTTTTTTGAAATTTTCATTAACAAAATTTATTGAAAATTTTTCTTTTCTTTTGCTGAAAACCTTCGACAATTGAGATTATCAAATTCGACATGTCAACTTATATTTAATTCAGCTTTTAGTCAAATATCGGTAGCATTATTCTGCTAGAAAATGATAGTTATTTTGGATGTAAATTGCATTTGAACCATACTTAATTGAAAATTTTTCGAATCGTCTGATTTGTTCAACGATTCATTTTGATTGTTTTCAGTTATTTAGCTGAGGAAAAAAGAAAACTTAAAGGGAAAAAATCTACGAGTAATGCATTTTCGTTTCATCTTCCATCAAAGTTGGTGGATCAAAGAATTGAGGCGAATCTGCAATTAATGACTTCCCTCGATCACTGACACTATTGACAATATCGAACGTTCGCGTCGGTCCTCTAAATAACTACTGATTAATGAATATTTATCAAAAACGATTAAACACGAATATTATTTCACTTATTTAAATTATTTCTGCAAAAATAAGCAAAATGAACCTAGCAAGAATATCACAGCAATTCACTAATGCTTTTATTTCTACGCAAAGTGTTGTATAGATAGATATTTCATGTTTTACAGCCACCATGCTGTTGCCCTGTTTCACTGTATCCTGTTCTATCTGTTCCAAAAAATACGGTATCGTTGCTTGCATCACTAACTACAATGAAATAATAAGACAGAATAGTTTCATTAAGATATATGTGAATTAATCAAAAGTTCAAGCGAAATTTATTTATTAATAACATATATTAACATAATTGTAAATGTACGACTTTTTTGTATGATTGTAAATGACCAAGCACAAAATTTCGCTATGTTTTTTATTTTCCTGTAAAATAATATACGGTAATAACTGAAAAAATTTTGAAACAAATAGCCATTATCAATAATATCAGGAGAAGACCATGAAAGTAAACATTACCAACATCTGGTAACAACGTCGTGATTCAGGCGCAAAAGCGCATACCGTTACGGCGCTTGCCAACGCATCTGTTAATAAGCTAAATGTATTGGGATCGTCACGGTAACATAGATCTAACGCCTACAATT
The DNA here is from genome assembly GCA_900537255.1 of Acanthocheilonema viteae. Lineage (NCBI taxonomy): Eukaryota > Metazoa > Nematoda > Chromadorea > Rhabditida > Onchocercidae > Acanthocheilonema > Acanthocheilonema viteae. The sequence continues at coordinate 9,994 of UPTC01000231.1, read as the reverse complement.
GATAAAAATGTTATTAAGTATTTTTAAGAATTGATTGAAATATTCAAAACATTGTCATAACATTTAAGTGGATCATGACTACCGTCTCAAATAAACTAATTATGCAAAGTTTACATTAAAGCCTGAAACAGATCGGCTTCTATTGTCGAAATGTTAAATTATGATTAATTTTGTTATTATTTACATAAACCATTTACTGGAAAGACTGACTTAATTTGAAATGCTTAAATAATTGCATTGTTTGGTTATTCTGCATACATGATTAATGATCAAAAAGAGTGCAGCTCGATGATATGAAAAAATTGATTAAAAGTTAAATGTGCAATAACTATTTGAAAAGCTAGCAAATATATTCCTTAACCTCAAAAAATTTAAAATTTACTCAGAAAATAAAGCTTTAAATAAAAAAAAAGTTATATAAAATTAATATTAAAAAAATTCAATTATCAACAAACTTTTAATGGTTTTGTCTCATTGACTAAACCTAATATATCAATTGGATCTTCCATCTCACTCATATTTTCCATGCTATGCAACAAATTAAACCAATATTTCGCCTTCACCTATAAATAAATTTTTAAATGAATTTCGAAAATGAAAAGAAACATTTAGAAAATTCATTTTCATATCAATCGGTGAAGAAAGAAAAGATATGAGAATGAAATAGAAGAACACCTTCATCGGATTCACTTCAAAATTGTTATCAGTAGTATCGAGAATATTTGCCACTGCACCAGCCATTTGCAATAAGAAAGGCTTTCGATGAAGGATGTAAAATTGTTTGCAAACATATTCAATCGTACGACAAAGTAATGGATTAGTTTGCCTTTGACTGTAACAACGTAATATTGTTGGCATTATGAGGAAAAATCCCTGAAAGAAATAATAAAGTGAATGATAAGTAAAATAGATTTTTCTGTCATTTTATAAATTTTTTATTTTTTGATTAGAAGAAATAAAAATATAACGATAACAATGTTTATAAATAATACAGATGGAATATTTCTGGAATCATTTCGATAACGATCACTCCTTTTGTCCTCTCTCTTCCTTTTCCTTCTCTCTCTCTCCTAATGTTACTGAAGGTATTTCAGACCTCACAAGTAAGTATTCTTAAATTGGATTTCATAGCTCTTGCTTGCTATGTAAATTGAAAATTTCTCAAAAAGAAGAAAAAGAAAAAGGTGGAAAGATAATGTCCATAAAAGTATGATTCACACGAGCTATTACTGCTTTTAATAAGAGATTTTTTTTCAATTTTTAAAAAAATTTACCTGATTAGTGAAGAGAGTACTGAAATGTATAGCCATGGATAGGTATGTGGCCATACACCGGCGCAAAATTGTTACATTTTCACAATGTAATAAGGTCACACCATTGATAACATTGATAAACAGATGTAAATCACCGAACATGAAGGCATTTTCCATCTTTGCGAACATATCGGACATTAACTTCAAAGTGAATTCATTTTTAAAATTTATGAAGATTTTTGAGTTGTCAACTTTCAAATTCTAAACTTAAACTTTATCAAATCATAAAACCAAAATTTGGAACTTCAAATGTTGATATCTTCCCCAGAGAAATATCGTCTTAGCTATGAAATAAATGTGTAATTAACATTCATAAAATGCTTAAAATTCTTAAAATTTATAAAACTTTTCTAGGACTTTGCGTTTTACAATAAAACTATTTTTGCAAAATGCTTCCTTTGTGAGGAAAATTTCTGAAATGAAAACAAAATGTAAAAGTTCACCAAAGTCCACACAAATTTATGTGTACTATCAATGGAATACAATTCACGACCTAATGGGCCATTGTACATGCCAAAACATGTTTCCAAACTTTTCCGTGGAAACGATGGTAAATGTGTAAATTCATCATGTAGGAAAAATATTCGTTGTGGTATCTGAAAAAATGTTAGCTTAATCAATTCTATTCCCTGTCATATTTAACATGATGTATATAATTCATTAATTAAATTTTTCATATTAAAAATTTTTTCGAAATTGAAAAAATTCAATGAAATTTTGGAACTTAAAAAAAGAAAGGAATAAAGAAAAGATATCCATTTACCACATTTTCAGGGCTATGAGAAAGAGCATTATATGTTAGCAATATTTTTCCCATTTCTAGAAGTTTATGCGTAAACGCTATTTGGCGCATCCGAAGATGCACTTCGTCAGGATTCAACTTAACCAATGTCAACTGCGGATAGAGCGAACGATGAAAAAAATAAAAATCCCTAAAGAATAGACAAGATTATCAAATATCAACTATTTAAAGTGGCATTGATATTTTGGAAAGATAAAGTAATATTTCTTTTTCTCTCCCAAGCATTCCATTTCAGTCCTTCTCTGGTTCGATAATATGTTGCAGAAATATATTTAGAACTGGTAAAATACAGGAATAATCTAAAAAGTGAACAGTAACCGTGAATTGTTCATCTATTATCTACCAGAACATAAATTCTGTAGAAATCTACATACATCATATCATTATTATGCAATATTATTTAAATTGTGGTACGAAAATTGCATTTGCGCCACTGGAAATATTAGTGGATTACTGATAAAATGGATTATAAGTTTAAAGAAACTAAAAAAAGGATCATTTCAAACTTACCTAACGTAGGACGAAGGATTATGAACTATATTTGTTTTAGTATCAACAAGAAAATAATATTGATTATCGCTTTCAGGGATATTAAAGAATTCGAGGCTATCCTTAAGTAATTGCCGAAATTGCGTATCTTCATGGATCGGAAATTGTGATGGAATTCCACCAGAACTGCTATCAGGTCCATGAATAATAATTTTCTTTGCTGATGGAACATTTGCCGTTATCATTAGCGCCTGCTGAAAATGAACAAATATCAAAAATAAGACGAAAGATTTATTCGTTATATATATGTATCACTATTATTCAATCTTATTAATTTTATTGTTTTTCAAAATTCGCACCTAATTTATTTCTTTCTTTTTTTGCACTAAATAGCACAAAATGAGATAGAAATAAGCAAATTAGAATTACATTTCGAATGTTCATCCTAAACGAATAATACGATGAAGGATAAAAATCGCAACAGTTTTATTAGTTTTGCATCCTTTCATCCATTCACTCATTTATTCACTCATCCATTCATTCATTCATTCGTTCTCTAAATGTATTAGTTCGAATTTTTGAAATGAAACTTAAGTGTTACTTACATCACATTGTTCCTTCTTTAATGTTTGCTTCAGATCTTTAAAATATAATCCATGCACATCTGGAACAATAAGCCATATTATACTTAAAGCCATTGCGATTGCTTGATCACTTCCATCACACGGACTTCGTACATAATGCATTACAAAACCAAACTGTAAATAAAATATTTTTTAAAAACATAATAAAATAATTATATGTACAATTACTTGGATAATATTTGACACAGTTTACGCTTCAAGAATTATTCAAAGAAATACATTTTATGTCGAAAAGAGAAAAGCTTTAAAATTAGATTAGGATAAAATTATTGCTTCAAATTCTAAAATGCCATAAATATAAATTGACAAAACTTACAAAATAATTCATTAATGTATAAGCAGTTTGACATGGCAAAGGTTGAAAACGTAATATCAGTTTTCGTAAAAGCAATATTAAATGTTCCTGAAAAGTAATGTTTGCACTGTTTGAAATATCACCTGCTAGTATTAAAACAATAATGAAAAAAACGGCATGCATTTTTATAAGAAAGCAATTGTATCAAAATTGAGATTTTGTAATAAAAAACAAATGTTTAATCAAATTCTTTCACGATTTCTTGCTAACATAGACAAATTTTATTAACAGACATTTGCTTTACTTAGAATTTGCACGGATATTTCCTGTTTATAATGTCTTAAAGTTTTTTCATCGTTATTATGTAAAGATTCGAATATTCATTGCCTTTTGACAATGCCTCAGTTTTCGTATTGCATCGAAAATTTTTAGCGTCTCATCAAAATTTTTTAATGCTAATATTTAACTGACTTTTCTTCACAATTCACTTGGCTCATTAAGAGAATGCATATTTAGTAGAATAGTTAAATTACAACTGAAATATTTCGATGGAGTCATCGATAAAGCACAATAAATCCGATTCACGTTAAGCAAACTATGCAACAAAATAAATGCTTGGAGAAGCTTCTAAATGTCAAAATTTGTTGACGATATTTTAATATTTTTTAAATCCGTCAAAATTCATAAAATCCAACATGCAAATATGAGGACGAATAGTTCATGCAGCAATTTGGTGCAGTAAAATATTGCTCACCCAATGAACAATTGTATGAAACTCAACGTTTGCTGACTAAACATTTTGATAAATTCTACTGTATCACATAGACATGTGATATGATGAGATTAGATAAAGGATGATAACATAAAAAACTGCAAGTATTTGCTTAGACAATAAAAATCTTTTCTAGGACAATGAACTCGAACTAAACATAGTTTAAAAAATCTTGACAAAATGATTAGATAAAGAAAGTCATCGATGATCTCCAAAGATATAAACCCTTCTCAGAAGCCTGATCTTCTATCAAGTGTTGTAATGAGAATTCATATTTTTATAAATGATCAATCTTTCTTGCCATTCTCGATGATATATCAATAAATTGGCCGAATATTAGTCGAATTATTTTAAAACCATCTTCTTTTCATTCTTTGACAATTATAAACTAATTCTAAACAAAAATAAACCAGAGAAAGTGTCAGAAAATGAAGAAATGTGTATTTTTTTCTTGTTTAAATAGATAGAATGAGACAATAAGCTTGCCTGACGTTCACGATTGGTTAATTTTTCTAAAAAATGACGCAAGAACAAGGCTGGATCTTCTACAATACATGACCAAATAATTTTCTTCACAGTATCACACACTGAAATTGTATTAAAATTTTAAAAAGAAAAAAGTAGTTGCAAAAATTTGAATATGAAGCCATATACTCCTTCATAGCTGGTTTCATTAAGTATCTTAACTGTTCTACAGTAAATTATAATTGTTCATTATTTCTCTGACAACAGCTATGGAAATGCAAATTAAGCTACGGAGGAATAAATTACCAGATTTTCCAGAACTGTCCAATTGTACATCATCGAGCATTTCGATGATCGTTGGTACTACTGAAAGTAGCGATGACGGAAAAAGTGGTTGTGCAACTGGCATTTGTTGTCGAGTAGAGCTTGGATGAACATCACATTCTGAAACATATCACTTGAATTTTGACCTAAGAAAATTGAAAATCGAAAAAAAAAGATAAAATTACTAATACAATGTTAAAATAAATCAATAAGTGAGAATTTTTTTGACAAGAATTCTTAAATTAATTGGCAAGTTTTTTTTTTAAAGTGATATAGATTAATTTTTCGTTTAATTTTTTTTCAAATTTTGTATGCTTCAAGAAAATAGTTTAATTTTCCAAATTTCTTGTTTTAAGTTGTTCATTTTCCTGCTTTCCTTTTTCTAAAACAAAAAGATGAAACTGAAGAACAAACCTTCGCCAGTATTATCAGCCAAAGTTTGTTGTGTTTGATGATGGAACAAAGCTGGCTCGTAAGCTGCTTGTTGCACAATAGCTGTGGCACGAAATGAAAATTTCTGACGTAAAGAACTTTCTCGCTCATTTGCTTCATGTACCGCACGACGTACCATTTCTTGCTTCTGTTTTCGACGTGTCCGTGTCATCGTCATTATTGTTTGACTCTCAAGTTTTAATCTTTTTTTCGTTGTTAAATTTAAAATGAAAAAAATCTTTTTCTTTATCTTCAAAATTAAGAAAAATGATAAATAGAATGAATTACCTCTGTTCGTTTCATAATGAAATAAGAAAGTAGAAGCTAAGAGGCGGTTTAATTATCTTAAGTATTAAATAAGGGCTATGATTGTTTTAACCGATTAATTACTCATTACTTACCGTTGCTTGTTCTTCTTCTTTCAGGCATAGCTCCTCAACTTTGGTCTTTACATGAGGCATCCACGGTGGATCGACGATCGATACATGGCTTTGGCCAACAGAAGGAGAGGGTAATGTGAAGTCAATGCCTGGTGGTGGAACCTGGAAGTTATGAAATAAAAGCAAATTTGTGGATAAATATATCATTAACATATGGTATGAAGTTGGAAACATTAAAAAAAGATGGAATTCTGAAAATTAATAGACTTTAAAGACAAGTTGTGCTCCATCTTCCATTTTCAACCAAACATGAAAACGATTCCGCCACAAAGCATGGAAACGTCGTAATCCTTCCGTACGTATGCTTGGATCGTCATTTAGCAAACTATTCCTTATCACATTGACAGTTCCCTCTGGACTTCGTACCGATGATACAATGAAAAGACATGCTGAAATCGAATTTCAACATTTCAAGATAGACACAAAATAATAATGCTTAAATTCTAGTTGATAATATTAAATTTGTTAAGTTTGAAGTTTTAAAATTAAAACTGTTTTAAAGATTCCAAATTTTTAAGGTTAAAAAAGTATCGGAATTTTTGTTCCAATTTCATATTATATTTAATTAATTTTAAATATTGCAAAGAGGAAAGTGAACCAGCTGAAGTGACAATATGTTTGTCACGATGTATGAGTAAATGCCAGCAAATATCCATTATTTCTCGATAATGTTCATTGCGTAATACAAGACAGCTCTTAAGAAGAGTTGAAAAAGGCGAATGAATTATGCATAACATCTGGGTGGCAATATAGGACAGCATTGGAGAAGGCGGTGGATGTCCTTTCGCCTGGCTTGCTTCATTCAGATTATCCGATTCCTGCAAAAATTTCAATATTGTCATCGATCAATTTAGACGAAATCATACAAATTCTACAAAATTTCAATGTTGAATCATTGAAAACATACCAATAAGTTATAAATTTAAGATAATAAAATAAACAAATATATTCAAAGAACAAATTAGACCTGCATCAATTGTACACTTTCTATTGTTGCTGTATTTTTTTTTGAATATAAAAAGAGAAAAAGAATACAAAAGGATAGAAAGGAAAGAAAAAGACAGGGAAGTAATAAGTGGTATGAAAGATCAATTAAGGCTAAATATTCTCAGATATATTTGTAATGAAAAAAGAAGGAAAGGAAAGAAATACTTGAAAATTATTCTTTCCCATTCGTCCTTCTCTATTTTCCTCCATTTCGGTAAGCTGTTCAATAAGCAAACTTCGCAGTGCCATTGGTGGCTTATCACGCATTGCACCTTGCCGAACAGCAGCATTTTCTCGACGAACTCTGAATAATCCGGAAGGCCGCTGTGTTCCCTGCAAACACTGAAAAATAACGAGGATTCATCTAGCTGCTTAAACCTACGATGATAATAATAGCCAAAGCATTATTTAAATATTATAACTAAATTTATTTTATTCAATGCTGAAACTAATCCAATTTTATTGATTTCTTAAAGTAATATGCTTAAACAGTACCATAACTAGACTAAAACTCGTTTTACAAATTATCTAATATCTTATCATAGATTAAAAAATTGTTATTAAGTTAATTGGATATCTCTCAAAAACAGTGTGCATTAAGCATTTTACCAACGAACGCCAACAATAAATGTCCCACACTTTTTTCACATTTTCATGACGATTGATCCATGCATCTGTCATCGCTTTACGCTTATCGAGATATCCGAGAAGCGGTAAATCTTCACCATATACTTTTCGAAGTGCTTCTGTTAAGCGGTAACATTGTCGATAGACTCTTTCAAAGCACCATGGATGACAGAAACGTTCATGATTACATGATAAATGAAATGAATTTGCCATTTTAATTACCACCTGCAACCTTCATTCCATGAATGTCACGTGACACGTTACTATATGTCAAATAGAGACACACTCTGATTTATCTTTCCTTTATGCCCATGGATATGAATTATAAAACAATTACACTTCAATATTATCATTACGTCATTACTTATTATACTTGTAATTATTTAGTAGTAACATAATCACTATATTGTTTTTTAACAAATATGAAATCAAATTCTACTATTACTACTTTGCTTAAGGCTATGAAGGTTAAATTAAGAAAATTTGAACCTTTAACCAAGGGAAATTCTTAAACATCAATTCTTCGTCTTCATCAAAATTTGTTTGCGGTTGTTGATAGCATGATACGGCAGGCCGTGATATGCTTTCCTGTGCTGACAATGGTATCGACGTTGTCATACTTATCTTTGATCCATTTTCCGCTGATATCACTGTTTCATTCGATTGTTCCACCCATCCTCCACCAACTGCTGGCACTGCAGCTACCGGTAAGGTTGAAATTTCATATTCAAATAATGACGATTTTTAGATATTCACTTTAACAAATGAATAAGAAATGATCTATGCTCCTCTCACACCTAAAATGCTTCTTTTTTGTTAATTAGACTTTAATTAGACATTCGAAAAATCATACCGAAAAAGTGAAAATAAGAACATGATAATAATTTATAAGTCTCTTAATAATTAAATCATAAATATGAACCAATGAAATGATTTCAATCTGATGGAAATAAAGCATTGAACCGAGTCAGGTTTTATTTCAGCTTTCCGGATATTCATTTATCACTTTCCTTGCTCATTTCCAAATTTTATTAGTAAGCTGACATACATTAATTGTAATTAATGATTTCAAATAAAATTTGTTCCAAAATAGTCCATATTTTCTCGAAACTTCAAGAATATTTGAGAACATAGTATTATGGGAATTATATTATTTCAATCGCAGTTTATTTGTTAAATTATCCGTATTTCAAATTGCTTTAAATGAAGAGTGGTGTTGTCTTATGGAGAATAGAAAGTTAGAATCTCGAATAAATTTCAATGTTCAGAAAGGGCAAAAGCAATGAACCTAACTCATTATAGCGACTGTTTGAAAATAAATATACGAAATTTTTTTTCATACGAAAGACTGAAAGACTAAAAAAATAAGGAGTTAAAAATCGAACTGTAGCTTTGCTTTTGATGTTCCAAATTAAAGAAATAAATTATGAGTTGTTATTGTTTTGCTATGAATTGAAAAAAGATAATTTAAGGACCAATTAAAAGTAAATAATCAATAAATCACTTACTTATTTCACCAATCCCATCTTTCTCATCATCAGTTTGCGTGTTTCTTGTAGATTTTAGATTTCTACAAAAGCAATAATACGTCAGTATCTAAAAACTTAAATAGCAAAATTGGTAATTTCTTCAAATAAAATCATGTGTATAACAAAAAATAAATTCATGAAATCTTTTATGTTCTAATTTTATATTTTGTTGATCTTTGAAAGTCAAAGATCATCCATATAATAATATGCATAAAACAATTTAAAATTGCAAACTCATTGCACTCGTAAATTATTAATCTGATGATGATTTTTTTTAATAAAAAACAAATCAAACTGTTTCACAGTACGTGATGCCAATCATTCATTTAACGATAAATAGTAATTTTTAAGTCCTTGATTTTATATTTCAATATGTCAATAATTCAGTGTTGTTAAGTAAACTGCACTTATTTCCAAAAATTAGAAAATAAGCAAAGATTGGTAATTTAGTAATGAAATTAAAATCATTGAAATCATTCCACCAAAAGATCGATAGTATTATAATGAAATAAAAGAATTATTTGAAGATTAAGTAATTATTAAGGCATTTAAATGAGAAGGATCATACTTTGCAGATCGATAGATTTTCTCATTTAATTCAAGCGGTTGCGATGACGTTGTGGATGGTGAACCATACTTAAACAATCGTTGGCGACCCTGTGCTAATCGTCGGGCTGAAAAAAAGAAAAAAAACAACATTGTAAAAATAATTAAAAATTCGAAAAGCCTACAAATATTTTTTTCCATCAAATATTTTCGTCAATATGTAATTTATATGCATTATAAAGAACTCAAATTTCGATTAATAAGAGAGTTATAAAATAAATGAGTAATGCTTTCATCCGACCAAAATTTTCTACTTTTGATACGTAATT
>UPTC01000230.1:39735-51547 GCA_900537255.1 Acanthocheilonema viteae | reverse complement strand
TATAAATTTTTAAATTATAGTGTCAAAATTTTGATTATTAAAAATTTTATTAACTTTTGGATTATAAATTTTTCTATTTGAGTTTTCGATCCCTAGTGATGCGTTGTTTTTAACATGTTACCGTAAATTTTCATATTACTTGAAATTCTATTCTGTGAATTTAACCTCTAACTTAAATTAGCTTCTTTTTTATACCTGTGCTTAAGTTTCATTATCAGATTTTGTATTTTATAGATGGGAGTTACTCAAAATACAACATCTTTATTATAAAATATATTTTCTATCATATTAAATGATGTTAAAATTAGTCGGAACTTCGGTTTTTTGATCGATTCATGAGATGTGGAACAATGTTAAATTCGAAATTTCAAATTAGAATTTTTACCAACAAATATCTAATATAATATTTCATCTTTTATTTGAGCAATTCATTAGAAAAAGGCAAAAAATCAATAAAATGAGTAATGAAAAGTTATAAATTATTTCGATTGATTTAAGTTTGATTTTCTTTTGTTTCTTTCGTATTCTAAAAAACTGTATGAAAACGAAATTCGAAGTATACTTTATTCGTCGATTTTAGCAATTATTTGTCTTAAACCTTTCTATTTTAAAATTGTTAAAATAATGCCATTCTTCTTCTTTTATTCCCTTTTTTCTTTTTTCTTTTAGAAAATTTCATTTTTTGTTTTTTTAATCCAATTTCTTTTCTATCTTCTCTCTCTCTCCATATATATTAATTTGATTTAATTATGGATGAAACAAACCGTAATCAGCACTAATTAAGTTTTAAAATAGAAAGTAATTGGCATTATTTTAACAATTTTAAAATAGAAAATTTTAATCTTAAAAGTTGATGAAAGGGAAAGTTTTTAGCGATATTCCCGCAATTTCTTATGTATGAATCAAATTTATTTTTTTTCAAGAGAAAATTATTTTTCCGTTTTTTTTCCCGATACAGTTATTCTTTTTTCCCTTTCTTTGAATAATATATTTATACGTTTGTCGAACAAATTATTTGCTTTATTTTTGAGCAAAAATTGTACTAATGAAGAATTTATTTTGTTTTTAATTTTGATTTTTTCTTGTTTTTTTCATTATTTGTGATGACTATTTATTACCATTTAAACGATAAGAGATTTTAATATTTAAAAAAAAAGATAAATTTGTTGGAGATTATGTTTTTCATAGACAGTTTTATAAAAACGTAAACTAAACAACTGTGATATCAATTATTAAATTGAAGAATGATACGTAATCAGATTATTTCAATTTATAATCTCTTAGCTTATTCAATTCACCTTGGGGGATGTGAAAATTAAATTATGAATTTTTCGAGTTTTATTTTCATTCCAGAATTGAGTGGATTGAAAAAAAAAACGGCAAGTGACGTGAATGGTTATGTAACATAAAGATTTCGCAAAAGAGAAGAAATTTTTAGGATTGAGGAATAAATTTGAAATTCCGATTTGGTTTATCAAATTTTTGAATGATTTTCCTTTACCGTTATTTTTTCTCTAAATTATTGTGATTTTATAGCTTTTTAATCATTCGATTTCTGGATTATCTATTTGATTATATTTTTAAAGATGATAATATTCATATTGTTTCTTCCTTCCTGTTGATAGCTCATCGACTAAAAAAAGAAGGAAAGAAAAGTGAAAGAGAGAAAAAAAGCGAGAGATTTCAAGAAAAACAGAGTGGATATATCAAATGGAAATTCAAAAAATGGATTAAGAATTAATTTGGAAAGCTTTTAAAAACTTTTATGGAATTCTGATTTTTTTAAATGTTTTAATGTGTTGGATTATATCGAAATGCTGAAATTTTTAAAAAGCTTTTCCATTTTTCCTATAATTGATAATTGAAAAACAAAGGTAAAAAAAACTTAAACGGACATTGATGTTTTATTAAAATTTTTAAAAAAATACCTAGCTTTGAAATAATTACATTATATTTTGGTAAATTCTTTTTTATCAAATATGTATTAAAATTTCATTCACTTTTTTTTGAAGCTCGCAGCAGCAATTTTACAACAATCTCAACATGGACAAGCAATGAATATATTTTCGAATTTCCCATTTCCACCATCACAATCATCATCATCCTCCGCTCTTGACAGTAACAATTTTGTCACAATCGAAAATGGTCAACAACAAATGGAAATATCAGCCAATACACAGTCAACAAGTATGATGACATCAATTAATAATGATAATTGTTCGGAACAAAAAATACCACCACCACCATTACCGCCACCACCACCGCCACCACCGCCACCACCATCATCGTCATCGTCATCATCATCATCATCATCATCCTTATCATTATCATCGTTATCAAAACCTGTTCCGTCATCATCATCATCATTATCATCATTATCAACAACAAAACCATCAACAATAACAACAACAACAACAACAACAACAACAACAACAACAACAGCAACAGCAGCATCAAATGGACAACAGAAATTATTGACCCAACGACGAAATGATACAAAGATCGATGATCAACGACATCGGAAATACTCACTTCAAACGGTATTACTTAACGAAAAAAAGAGTTGAAAAATTTTTTTTCATGTCAGTTTTAACTTAAATAGTATCAAAGAATACTTCTTTGAAAAACGAATTTTGATAGGTTTAAGAAAAAAATTAAAATCTCATTCTCAATTTATCAACGAATTTTCTCATAGCATTTTATTATTTATTAACTATCAATATTTGCGGATAACATAGGAATATATTACATTATTTGAATTGATATGCTAATAAAATAATTTATGGATCTATTTATGTGCTAATAATAATATTCGATACTGATATCATAAATGATTATATTATCAAATATAACCATTGAACATCCTGTACAAATCGTTTTCAGTTTTTTTCAAAAACTTTTTTATGTAACATAATATTAATTTAAATTAAATTTAATTTTTATCTCTTTTCTTAAAAGAATACTGATTCCATTTTTAGGTATTGTTTTTGAATATTTTTTCTTTTTAGACTTCACAAAATAATTGGCCCGGTGAAAATGATTGGATGGAAAATGAGAAGCATGCATCGAACAAAGAAACTACAATGAAAAATGGACATAGTGAGGAAAATAGCACGGAAGGAGAACCAATTTGGGTTATGAGGTATTAAATTTATATACTGTAATATGGTATGTACTGTAATATGGTATGTACAGTAAATGTCTTCGTGTATACGGTGACATGTATCCTTGAAATGCTGCAAAGATGTAAGATACATGTTTAGTTGTTGGAATTTAATCTTAATTAATTTAGTATTAAATCAATGTTTGTCATTACTTAAAATCAGAATTTATAATTTTAGTGAAATGAATAAATGATTATTAGTTGTTCAATTTTTTCATTTATTCAATATATTATAATAGTAATAAATTTATTGCTTACATATGATTTAACCGGAAAATGAATTTTATATTTAGTATTTTATTCAAGGCGTTATTTTATTTTAGATTATGATATTTGCATAGTTATTAAAGTAGTTTCACAAATGTTTCAACTAATTCTAAAATTGATTTTTGAAATTGATGAAATGTCGGTTTAAATTTTGAACTTATACTTTCAAGAAATTTGAATCTTTCATCAGCTCTAGCAAAATTTTTATTTTTACGACTTATTTTTTTACATTTTTTCTTTTTTACTGCATTAATTCAGAATTAATATAAGTGTTAAAATTTTTGTTTAATTTATCGAATACAACAAAATTTTTTCATTGCAGAGATTCTTATTTGAAGAGGGTTCAAAGGAAAGAAAATCAAAATAATGAACAAATTATGGAAATGAACAAAAGCTCTGAAAGTGAGTCGAGTATTATCAATTTACAAATTTTCAACTGTAACGTTTTCAATTTTGACAATATGATATGCATTTATTACATTTATTAATTCCTTTTTTTTTTCATTAAATATAATTTTATGTGCAGAAGAACCAATTTCGGATGAAGCAATAAATGAAACCGAAAGTTTGCTATCAAAGGATGAACAAGGTGGTGATGATGGAATTAGAACAAAGAAAGGCTCTAAGAAGGAAGGTTTGCTTTTAAAATTTTTTTTTCTCATTTATTTCAATTTTTTTCTTTCTTGCCGTTAAAGGCATACCAGAATTTACATTGTTAATGCCAATTGTTTGAATAAAATTGAAATTGATTATTATAAAAAAAGGACGATAAAATCAATTGAAACTAAAAATTTCAATTTTATCCTTTTCTTATTGCCTTATTTTTGCATTTTTTGTCGCCATATAAGTAATTTATTTCGTCAAATTTTATTTATTTTTCGAATATTTTAATTCTTCTCAATGTAAAAAATTTTTTATTTTGCAAAATCGAAATCAAATTTTTAATTTGATTTTTTTTTTAATTTAAATGATTTCATTGCAGTTATAGTACATGAGCCAGCGGTACTCATTGAAGGTGTGCTATTTCGAGCCAGATATTTGGGCTCAACACAGCTAATTTGTGAGGGAAGACCGACGAAGGCAAGCCGTATGATGCAAGCGCAGGAAGCGGTAGCTCGAGTTAAGGTTAGAAATATTTGAAATCAAATCTATTCCACAATTCTAGTTTTAAACCAAATTTTTTGAATAATTTTGATGTTGTTCATTTGAATAATTGAATTATTTGCAAAATTTTAAAACTTTAAAATATGCAAATATAATGTTTCTTGTTCAACAATTATTATATTTTTTTTATCCAGTCTTTAATCTATAAATTTGAAATTTATAAATGAAAGTATGCAAATAAATTCTTCATTTTGCCACATATCTTACTTGATTTTAATAAACAAATTATTGGGAAAGTTTTAATTTGCAAATTTTTAAAAGTTTAAAATATGCAAATATAATATTGCCATTTAAACAGTCCCATTATTTAAGGCACCAGCAGGTGAAATTCAACCAAGTACAGATATCGATTTATTCATATCAACAGAGAAAATTATGGTATTGAATACTGATCTTCAGGTTTGTTCATGCATATATACCATATATGATTGCCTTAAAATTACATTATGCTTTATAATTGCTTTCTAAATTAAACTTAAATTAATTTCTAAATTTTTGAATCAGTACCAAAAATGATTTCCCATTATTTATTTTAACCATTCAGCACATTATGATAACATTTATATGAAATTGAAAAGATGCTTGAAATTTTGTTATTTTAGCAAAAAATCATTTGCTTTTCGTATTTTCCTTTTTGTAAAATAGTTCATTCGTTAAATTGTTTCAGCGGATATCAGATACAGATGTTCGACAGGTATGTACTATAAATCAAAGTTAAAGAAATAGTAATTTAGTAATCAATATGATTGTTACTTTGCTTTTGCTTTATAAAATATTTAATGCATCATTTTTTCTCTCCTTTTATACTTCTTTTCTTTTACTCGTGAAAATTAACTTTCTACATGATTATAGTAAAGACTGCATGCAAATCTGAATTTTGCTACAAGCTTAAACTAAAAAATGATTTGTTAATAATCTACTTCAGATCTATTGTTTTATTTTTTAAACTTTGCTAATATTACAGGAATCGAATATTAAAACAAATGTTATGTTTGCTTTGAAGAAAATTTGAAATTAAAAAAATCTGTAAAAGTAAAATTTAGACAACATCAATTAAAATTTCATTCATTCAGCATTCGAATTTACTTTTGTTAATATTTCCCTTTGTTATCCGTTAAACTTTTCGCTATTATTAAATTTCTCTCTACATCTTTCTTTTTTTTCGTCTATTTTTTCCATCATTTACTAAAATGGAATTTTTAACATATTTTTTGTGTCTATTATTATATTAAAATATTATAAAGCATTTTTTCTTTTGTTTCTTTTGCGAAGAAATTATCAGTATTCAAATTTTTAAATTATCATTGTAGCAGTGTAATACCAAAAATTTGATAAAAGTGTTAAAATAAAATTTGACTCGATATCCTTTTGAAGGATAGTGTTTTGACAAATAATAATTTTATTTCTTCAATTAATTTCCATTCTATTTTCTTCTTTACTTTTTATCTCATCCGTTTGCGCAAGTAAAAATTAAATTTTACACAGATTTAGAGATAACTGTTAAAAATTTTCTTTGAAACTTTAAAATTTCATATAAGATAATTTAAAATGCTATTTGATCTAATATTTCTTTGAATCTATTTAATATTTCTAGTTCATAATTATAAATCCATTATGTGCAATAAGTTTTCTCGAATCATTTCCTTAAAAAATTATAGAATACTTATTCATTTCTTTTTATTAACAAATGCTTTAGTTTTACACTTTATCATATCGAATGTTTTAAACTCACTTTGTTTAGATTCATGTTACAGGTAAAAACTTGAAATTCTTAAATCTTTTTATGAATGTTTATGTCATGCCATTAATAATTACTCCTCTTAGTTAATTGATTGATCGATCATTTGAAAGTGTTATCAGTTAATCTGTCATATAACTTTGGTGATAAAGAAGTAAACTTTTTTTTTGCAGGATATATTAATGGATCATGCATTACGAACGATATCATATATTGCGGATATCGGTGATTTGGTTGTTTTGATGGCACGGCGGATGTCACAATCGTCTAAAGAGGACATTTCTGTAAAGTATGAAATTGTTTTAAGTAAAATTTATGGTCAATTAATTATAGTTTTATTGAGAAACATTTAAAAATCTCTCTCGATTAGATTACAATGTACAATAGACAACCAATTTAATAAGAAAGGCTAAAATTTCGCAGCTAATGATATGAAGGTTAAGAATAACTTTTCAATTGCGTTTTGTTTTGCAGTTTAAATTTTAGTAAATGTGAATTTACTCAACTAGTATATTTTTAGACACTTTAAGCATCATAAAAAAAAGTCTAAATATTTTTGATAGAAAGAGAAAAGAGGCTAAAATCGTTCAAATTCCTAAAATTGACTAATTATTTGCGATTAAAATCATTTGCCATTCATGAATATTTTTTATTTTATTAAAATTTCAAGCAAAAATCATAATTTTTAAATGAAATATTAAATGGGTAATATATCAGTGATATATTTTGTTTACAGTACACCTCGGGTGATATGTCATGTTTTTGAATCCGATGAGGCATCATTTATTGCCCAATCGATTGGACAAGCCTTCCAGGTTGCCTATGTCGAATTTCTTCGTGCCAACGGTATCGATGACCCATCATATTTGCGTGAAATTGATTATCAGGTTTAATTTATTGCCTTTCATCCTTTCCCTTCTGCATTTTTTCTTCTTTAAACTAATTTTTTTATTACTGATAGATTAGAAAATTCTCAAAAAACTATTTTTTTTTAGCAAAATAAAATCTTAAAATATTAGTTGAAATAGAAAAAATTAGTGAAATGTAGTAAAATAATTTTGCTATGTATTAATTTTCATTCAATTGAAATTTATGTTTTTGCATTTGAATTTGTTGATCGACAAAGTCGCTAAATTTTGAACCTAATTTTATAAATGCCATGCTATGCTTAAGTTATTATAATATAGTCTGCTTAACGTCAATCATTTGGTTTATTGATTACATTTTTGATAATTGACTACTGTTTAGTTTTCTGTTTAATTCACGTGAATTATTTATTTAATTCAACTTGCAATATGAGCAAATGCAAATTTATTCAATTTTAATATATATCCTAAAAAAATTTTACAATTTCGAAGCAAATTTTGCTAATTAGCAAGTGAATTGTACGATTTCATGTTAAAAAATTTGTTAAAAGAAAATTTTCAGGAAGTGTTAAGTTCACAAGAATTAATGGGTGATGAATTGGAGATGTTTGCTAAGAAGGAAACTCAAAAAGATGTTGTTGTACCGAAAAAAGCTGGTGAACCGCTCGGTGTTGTAGTTGTTGAATCCGGTTGGGGTTCCATGTTACCAACGGTTGTTATTGCTAATTTACAACCAAATGGTGCTGCTTGTCGTTGTAATCATTTAAATATTGGTGATCAGGTAACTAATATTTTTCTGTTTAATTAAGAAAATTAAACAACAGATACTTTTTTTTTTTAAAAGATGAAGTAAAAATTAGAAAGTGAAACATTAAAATTGAAAAAGAAAATTTACATTTCAATCATCTTTTTCCTATTTAGCAGTAATTTTTTACTTATTTGTTTACTTTTTTCAGATAATTTTTTTTTTCAGATTAAGAATTTATTTATTTATTTTTTTTCAGATAATTGCAATTAATGGCATATCATTAGTAGGTCTTCCTTTAGCTTCCGCGCAACAAAATATTAAGGTTGGTTAATTAAAAATTTTTTTCTACTGGTAATTTTTTTGTGAGCTATGATAATTGTTTATTTATTACTTTCATAATTATATTTATTGAAATTGTTATACAATATTTTTAGGCAACAAAAAATTCCACAGCTGTAAAATTAACAGTTGTTTCGACGCCACCAGTTGTTGAAGTTAGAATTCGACGTCCTGATACCAAATATCAACTTGGTTTTAGTGTACAAAATGGAGTGGTAAAAATTATCGTTACATATTGTTTTGTTTCAATGCTAAATTATTGTTTATCGTTTCATTTATTTATTAGTTATTATTGTTGTTGTTATTTAAAATTTGGAAATGGAAGAAATTACTGAAAAAAAGGCCAATCTTTTTGAATATTAAATTTTAGTATTAATCATTTGTTTTTTCATTTTGCCAAAACATCATAAAATAATTCAATTTTGAGAAAAAAGATACAAATTCATTAAAAAAATGAGTAAAATTGAAATCTAAAAGATCGCTTAATTATGAATTAAAATGAAAAATTAAGACAAATATCAAATATGCTACGTAACAACACTATATATGATTTATATTTTAATACTTGTTTATGCTTGTTTGAAATTAATTTTTCAAATCTTTTCCAGAAATATTATCACATTTAAATTTCATTAAAAATTTCAATTTGTTTTCTCGCTTTTTTTCTTTCTTTTTGAAAAATTTTCCATTTTAGATTTGCAGTTTATTACGCGGTGGTATAGCGGAACGTGGTGGAATTCGTGTTGGTCATCGAATTATTGAAATTAATTCACAAAGTGTTGTTGCAGTACCACATGAACGAATTGTTAATATGTTAGCATCAGCAATTGGTGAGATTCATATGAAAACAATGCCCACATCAATGTTTCGTCTGCTCACCGGCCAAGAAGTGCCAAATTATATTTAATAAAAATATTTTCGTTTTATTTTGTTTTTTTTTTTCGAACTTCTGTCTTTGTCACATCAATTTTTTTTCATTTATTTCCTTTTTTTTTGATACAGTATTGTTATATTCGTTAAAAACGAGAAATTTTTTTGTACTTTTTACTTATTTTTATTTTATCACTTATGAAACTAATTTTATTCCTTTCAAATTGTTCAAATTTTTACAACTTCAGTTAAATGAGAACTGTTTCAAATTTATACATTTGAAAGGAAAAAAAAAATGCTAAAATTTGATTTCTTTTCATGCATTCTTAAAATACACCAAAATGGATTAATGATTATTGGTGGATGATTTTTAGATGCATGAAATGAAAATTTGTTATTTTAATATATTGTAGTATAACATACTGTTGGTTAAAATATATTGGGAAAGTTTATTTTTCCTAGATCTACCGTTACACGGGTATAAGGAAGGGCTTTATGCAATTAGCATTATAATAAAGTTTGTTTTTCCTTCTAAAAAGATATGAGAAATGGAATTTATTTTATGAGGAATAGAATATTCAAATAAAGAGAAGTCCAAATTTTGGGTTATTTGTTAGAATACCGACTTTTCGGAATTTTTCATATTTACGAATGGGAAAAATCCTATTCCAACACATTTCCTACAGGGATTTTAAATGGAACTAATCATGATTTTATTGTTTAATCAGTCCATATATATTTCACATACTTTTTTATCTCCTGTGATATAATAAAAGCATTTGATTAGGTACATTATACACCAATTGTATTTACATCTTCCTATGTGGTTTTATAGGAATTATCTTCCTTTTCTTTTTTATGTCCGTATGTCATTATGTTTTGGTTTTTTTTTTGTTTTAAAAATATGCCATATAAATATCATTAAAAAATGTTGAAAAAAATAGAAATTTGGGATAGCTCATATAAATATGTGGTTACTTCTGTTTAAAATGACAATTATTGCTAGTTTATTTGAATACGACAACAATTATACGGAAATGTAATATGTACAGAAAATATACAAATGGGATCAATCAAGATTTCCACACACTTTAGAAAAAATAAAAAATAGTAAATTCCATGAAAAAAGGCTATTTTTGTTCGTATAACCTTTTGTCTACATAAAAACATGATACAAAGGTAAACAAATTTTATGCATGAAATGAAACTTGTAATAGTAATCAGTAGCTGGTGCAGAAGTACGAAATTTTACTGAAAATATAGGAAAATCAAAATGTTGAAATGTAACAGATAAACATATCTCAAACCTTCGAACATAATGAAAAAATTGCTAGATCCCATATGACAATGCCTTTCGTACTGTAGTTTCGGATTCAAAAGGATCATTGTTGAATTTTTTCTTTGGTTGGAAAATTGATATAGCGGATCGAGGCCTTCTATGCTGCACAATAATTTATAAAATTATAGAATGCTTCAAAAAGAATTATATGAGGAAAAATTACTGTCCTACGAGATACAAAAGGCCTTTTTTTTACAAAAAATCCTTTCGTTTCTTTATGGCTAAAAAAGTACAATTACAATTTAAGTCAAAAATAAGCCAGCAGAATTTAAGGTTGACTAACAAAGGCATTTGATATATTCCTTCAGAGCACGATTTAACGGTAATTCCATCACTCGGCGTTCGAATAAAGAAGCGAATGTACAGATATCACTGAACTGCCGCCCACGTTCCTCTAAGCGTGCCTCTTCACGTTTCTTCTCCTCTTCTGTTTGCAACTGAAAATAAATTCCTTATTTGCACTAAATTACCATTTTCATAATAAACTTCGTAAGATAACGCAAGACCTTACAGGACTTGGAGACCTTACTAGTTCAAATTAGACTCCACTTCCCGATAATTCAGTAATATGTGGCCATTAAAAAAAATCCTGAAATGCTACCCGATAGGAAATAATGCATATCAAGATAGAAAGAAATAAACAGACCTCATCTTCAACATCACATATACGACGTGACACAGGTTCATCATCCATAGCATCATGATAGTCATTATCGCTCGAATCGCTTTCACCATCATTTTCAGTGTTAGGATTAGAAGCCTGAAATAGTAAAAAATAAATCATTTTCGATAGATGCAAAATAAAACGTGGAATCCTTTGCCGATGCCTTATTAACTCAATGGTTTAGATGTAGAAAAAGCAAACTCAGCTTATAAGAATGAAGAAGGAAAGTAATTTTTTATTTCTGATTTATTGCCATATAAACAATACGGTACATTATCTCTTAAAATATACATACCCGGAACTCATAAAACATAAACATCAATGAAAAAATTTATGTTTGTTAGGGCTTACAATGGAGTTCATGAACTGGTCTAGTACATAAATGAAAACTTGTCAATTTAAAAAATTACCTGACCATCAACTGCAGTAGTCATACGTTGTGCTGCATAACGAGCCGCTAAATATAATCCATTCTCATTCCGGGAACTAACACGATAGCATGGATTATCACTGTCATGTTGCGGATTATTTACCCGATCCTCGCTCGAACTATTATTGGCACTGCCATCGCCATCGTCATCGTCATCACCATCACTATCATCATCATCGTCATCGCCATCATCATCATCATCATCATCATCATCATCATCATCA
>UPTC01000230.1:3205-39726 GCA_900537255.1 Acanthocheilonema viteae | reverse complement strand
TCATCATCATCATCATCATCACCATCATCATCATCACCATCATCACCATCATCATCATCATCATCATCATCACCGTCATCATCACCGTCATCATCATCACTACCACCATCATCGTCGTCGTCGTCATTATCATCATTGTCATAATCATTACCATCATTATCAAATTTTTCCTCTTCTTTGAAATTTGTAATCAGATGACGATTATTCGATTCTAGCTCACTATTTGAGATTTTCAAAATTTCCGATTTATCCGAAGAATTGCGCGTATCTACCAAATTCTCAACTTCATTATTCGAATCATATTGTCCTGCAGATCTGATTCCTGCTCTATTTCTGTATAATCTGTTATTTTGCCACATTAATTCGTCCTCCTCCGAATCAAGATCATTAGGAAAAGGAAAAAATTCACTACCTTCTTCCACACTATCTTTCATTTCATCAGATTTCATACAAAGTATGTTACTTTTAAGATTATTAACCCACTTTTTATCGCCTGTTTTGTTGTTATTTTTCGAATTTTGGACTTGAATTGATTGATTAGTAGACTTGCTCGAATCCTGCTCATGTTCTCGATCATGATTAGAATTGGAGAAATTGGCGCCTTGATCTCGAGGACTCGAACGAAGGGTATTCTTTTTGTGTTTGGAAATACTCTCCAATTCAGCTTCTTTTTTCCGCAATTCCTGCAGTTTTTGTACCACACCTTCCATGCGACTCGCGCATTCCTCATCTCTCACTGATCCTTTAACATATTTCAAACCGTTAGAATTTGCCGTTTCTTCAAGATGTTCAGAGATGTTTTTTTCATTTTTTGAATTAGCATTCTCTTTTGGTTCCGATAGCACTTCCTGAGCTACCACAGATTCACTACTTGATCTACTTTTATCCGGGAGATCTTGATTTAGAACACTTTGCGCCTTACAGTCATTGACAAGATCAGTTTCCATCGTTTCTTTCTCTTTGCAACCATCTTCATCATCATTGCGTCGTTTAGCACTCAAACTGCTTTCACTTTCGTGTTCCACACTAAAATTCATTTATTAAAGTTGAATAATAAAACATGCCAACAGCAAAGTGGACAGGGATTTTTTTTCATTCACAGCAAATTTTTGCTTACAATTCAAATAGCAGTATATGCTTATAGCTAAAATTATTTTCTTCCTTATTATCAAGAAAATATTCTGTTCATTCGTACGGCATTCAGTATTGGATTACTGAAACTATTTGAAACCTATTTACCGATAATTACTTAATCCTTTTCATAATCTGTATCTTTTTAGATTTCGCAGGTTAATAAGCGAACCTGCCTAAAAAAGCCCCTTAATATAACGAAATTTTATAAGCCTTCATAAACATTTGGTATTTTGAAAAAAAACAAAAATCCGTATTATCAATTAAAAAAAAAATTAAATGGAACTTTCATATTATCAAAACTTGCGATTTTAGAATTAGAACTATACTAATGCATACAAATTATCTGAAAAATGTTCCTACGCACTAGCCAACTAAGTTTAATGTGGACAAAATTTATTTCACTGAACTGAGCAAACGATACATCAAAATAATACCGTATAAAATCTGCAATTAGTCACAAGAATGAGTAACATACAATGATCGCTTCTTTGAGCGCCCTGTTGTTGAGGTACTATCACTGAACGATTCAGCAGTATCAACCGGTGTATCGACAGGATCACCAATAGTCGCAGATAATGAACCCGAACCACTGTATCTGCAATAACATTAGAAACAAAAAGCACTATCTTTTCTGGTTCCTATGTAGAAAATAATTGCGAAAATATTGTCAGCTACTCTAAGCAAATTCAAAAGTTAATGAGTAGGTAATCCGAACATTGAATATGTAGCTAATAATTAGAATCACGGCACCTTTGAAGACTAACACTTTAAGAAAATGACTATGCTAGTACGAATTTCAATAACTACCGGAAACAGTTTTTTTTTTACAATATTTGATTCCGAAATACCATAGCAGTTTTTACAATATTAGATACCGAAATAAAATAAACAATCTGCATAAATGAAACAAACTGAGAATTTTCATTCCCGTTAATAATGTCTACATCATTATTTTGACCATCTTCTGTTCCACCATTTCCTTCGCGCGTTTCTGTTTCAACTGGACGACGTCTAAAAACAATATCCAAATATGAGAAAAACAAGAGTTGTTTAAATTTTTTTTTACACTTAAATCATCTAGTTTCCATTTTTACTTAAATAAAATCTTGGAAGCTTGAAATCTAAATTTAATTCATATTAGCTATCAATGTACGTAAAAAATCCAATTGCCACTAGCTTAAAACACGGAAATTGTAATAAGCAAAACGCAAAAAAAATTCAAACCTTCTCACAGCTCGATTAGCAATGTGTGCACGAAGATGGTGCCGAAACCACACCATTCGAAATCTTTCACGGACCAAACGTCTTCTTCGTTCCGGATCCACCTCTTCAACCTCATTATTATCCTCATTTTCATCGTCACGAACCTGCAAGGAAATATCACTTTTTCATTTTTGCCAACATTATGCATTTACATAGATCGAAATGAACCGTTACCCAATGCAATATATCGTACTTTGACGAGTGGAAATAGTACGTACATGTCATTGATGGATATACAGCATGTATTATCAAACGTCATGACAACTGAGAAGGTAGAACGTATCATCATGATATGAACGTTAAGCAACCAACCCATCGTCTTTTTCAATTTATGGAAATGAGAAGGAAAATGAATTACAAAGTCTGCTCCAACGATAGCTAATATTTCACGAAGTGGCGGCTGACGATTTTCATAATGTGCACGTTGTGGCACTGAATGATCACCATCGCGAAATTCGACGACAACGTGATTTTCGCGTACTCGTTGTGGCTGTTGACCAACCTTAAAAGAATAGCTAAAAGAAGTGAAAGGCGATAATATCGTAAACATCGCTAATGCCCATCGGCTAGTCCAATAAAAAATTGTTCGACAAGCAGCAATATGAGGTCATCTTTCATTTTAAATAGAAATCAATCCAGTATAAGCATGGATTTCTATTTAAAAAGAAAGATGACTTCATATCTTTATACTCCAATCTTTTGTACATATCATCGGGAAAAATAACGAGGAGTCATCTTATAATGAAAGATCAAAATATACTTACAAAATTTCGCATATGTATTTTATGATTTACAGCAACTGCAGCACGAATAATTTTACGGATGGATAAAGCGCACAAGAATTGCAATGTAGGAATCAGTCTAAACGGTGGAGCATTCGAGTAAAGCTCTTTTGATGTTTCCTCTTCAGTAGGCGGTATGAAATCCGAAAATGAAACGGACGTAATAATTTTGACTTCGAACACATTAAGTGCTTGACGGCGTACTTGTAATAACTGAAACCGGCAAAAAATTTCTGACATAATCAAACATTGCAAGGTTTAATTGCTTTTGGCGCAAGCGAATACTGTAATTTACAGAGATAGAGTAATACATTTATGATAATACAGTAATACGCAATAATCAAGCTGTCAATCAAACATTAACATATATATGTTGTATGTAGCGCACTGAAGTGAAATTCAGTAAAGAAATTAAAAATTTCATTAATGGCTTCACTGCGAATAAATCATAAAGCAGCGAAGACGGATATTCTAATCCTAACCGAAAGTATCATTATGGAGAAGCATTATTACCTGATCCTCATAAGGCATCACAAGAATACCATCAATTTTCAACAATTCCCAGAGAATTCGTCGATGCGACGGCGGAACAGCAGCACCACAGTAAACACGATCATATTTACTATAATGAGATGGGCTAAGATGTAATCCATTACCACAAGCAAATTCCGGAATTGCCCAATCATAACACTGAGTTTCCGGACAATGCAATGTCTCGACAACTAATGAACGGGCGTACTCTACAATATTCGGATGAATTTCAACACCATGATTGGTACCATTGCTACCTGTAAATGAGAGCAAAGAATAATTGATATAACGTTGGATATAATATAATAAAAAAAGAGTTTAAACATATTTAAATTTCCGTATTATAAAAATTGTTCATTTTGATGCACAATGTACAGATTGTGTTGAATATAAAAATTGGGTACAGAGCAATCATAAATTGGAATACTGTAATTACGATACACCGATGATAAAAATGTACTACAAACATAAAAATATGACATGTAAAGCCAATAAGAAATATAACATTTCATATTGGAGTACGAGTGCTTATCAAACGTCGTAATCGATTTCTGCTTATCTTTTAACGCTTTTTGTCCATCCTAACAAGCAAAGTAAAATTTCGACTTCCTGAAAACTTGAGCAAAAAATGAAAAACTTTTTTTTGCTTACCTAACAAATATCCAGCAACTGTACTTAAATAACCCGTACCGGAACCAACATTAAGAAAACTATTGCCTTCTTGCAGATCTAAACATTCCAAAACATTGCCATATATACATGGAGCAGAAATATGTATACGTCCAGGAGACCCAAAATCACTTTTCCAAGCCAAATCCTTATATGCTATATATCTGCCTTCTACCGGAAAAAACCTCCGACGGTCAACCAATCTAAAAAGTAATAGACCAACAGGAAATATTATTTTGGCAAGTAAATATTATCATCCATATTGGATGTGTAACCACTCGTAAGAAATAAAAATAAATAGATAAAATGTCCTAGAAAATTGTAAATCTTCAAGGAAAAAAATTTAATTCGAAAATGTCTTGATTCACTTAATAATGGCTACTAGCAATATCCGTAATTACCTTAAAGCAGTTTCAACGCGATGAGTAACAACAATGTTAGCATCAATAAGTTTATCTATTAAATCGTCGTTATCATGCCCCGAACTTGCTGCCAAACCCATTGCTGCAAATTATGAACAATTTTTTTTTTGATGGAAAAGGTATTAGACATTTATCGCGAACTGACAGATTAAGAACTTTCTTCCGTGAATTTATGAACAAATCATAATACATATTTATAAGTTGAAGTTAACTGATACTTGAAATGTATTTTATATATTAAAAAATGGATGAAATATGCGGAAATCGATTTCACGCTTCAATAAATTAAATGTAGCAAAGATTATATTTAACATGCACAAATAAGTTAATAGAACTTCGATAAAAAGTAAATTGCAGGATCAGATACTGCAGATAAAGGCTTATATGATCTTTAACACATTTCAGATTTATGCATGAAACAAAAAAAAAAAACTTATTCCAACGTATACAACACCTCAGATACGTTATTCCGACTTTGATTACTAACATATGCTACTCCAAATCCTGACATACAGCAGCCAAATCTTCGAATTTTATGCCATCTTCTATATATAACACTAAATTTCAGAAAAATATACATATAGAATTGATTTAATTTAATAGCAAAAACTTTTATATTCTATTTTGACCTAATCAAATTGAGTCTGAAAACTAGCAAGAAAAAAATTCATTCCAAAAATTGTACGCAATAATTTCCATACAATTTTTGAAGTGGGCCTCTTTCTATTTTAGGGAGAGAGCCCGCATTTTCCTGAATATTAGTTAATATCCACATAAATACGCAAATTTAAATTTCCTTATTTAGCACATCTCAGATTCCATTAATATTCATGTATAGATGAATATATGTTTATACATATAAACTCGGGTACATACGTGTATTTCCAAGTATCCTATGTGTTAGTATGTATACACTCGTAGTTTCACATATGCATGAACATGAATGCATGCTTGTATGTGGTGTGCATGAGTGCAATAACATGCATGGAAAACATGTGAATTGAGTAAAGCAATTCCCCAGATGAACAAATTGATATCCGTGCAGCTTCAATAATATTCTCGCAAACTACAGCTAATGTTAGCGGTTGCAGAACTCGGTTAACTATGAATTGAGAGAAAAAAATCAATACTGCCATTCTTCAACATACAGCTTAGAAATTATGTCAATATATACATTTATTAAAATATACTCATAGCATTCGTACACGCACAATATCAAATAGCTTTTTTTTTTCTATACATATGTATCACGTGTACGTTTCAGCCATCTCTCACAGTATTATTAGTTACTAAAAAATCGAAGCATTATAGTTGAATGAAATAACAAATGTATATAATGTCAATATTAGCAAAGAAAGCATTACAATTAGTGCTTTCTTGAGAGGCAGCTAAAATGTTATAGTTAAATGAAATAACAACAACAAATGTATATAATGTTAATATTAGCAAATGAAAGGAAAAATCTAACAACGTATTTTTTCTCGTTCTTAACATTTCTGTTGATCATTCCCAATCAGGAAGACCATTTGTCAAGCTGAACATACATAAATAAATGCTAATGCCAAAATTTCGTCTGACAGAGTGTGCAACAAGACGAAGAAAAATTTAATCATTATGGAAAGAGTACGATATTATCAAAACCACTCCATATGCAGACATATCAAAATGATAGGTTTTAAAGGCGTATCGATTAACGTCAGAGGTCAAAGGGCAAGTATTTATTTTTCGTTTACATTGCTGTTTGTTACACGTAGCATAAATTCCATACATATAGAAGTTCATTTTCCCTCAGTTTATTGTGAATTTCATTGATATGTGTAATCCGAAAATTTTCATAAGCCCTTTTTTTTTCGGAATTCTAAAAATGATAATTATTAGTTCGGTGTATTGCTCATTAAACACTTATAACATTCACAAAAAGTTCAGAGTTCATTCGCTTCTAACAATATGCAAACTATATCCGAAAAAAAAAAAAAAACAAACTTCCTGGCTACCAAAAATCAAAAACCTAAAATCAATAGATGATTGAAATTATACTTTCGTAAAATTGCTTGATAAATTAAAATTTGTTAGTACTGTGTTGACTGATATATTAGGGAGAAAGAACCAATAAAACAAGAAGCAAAGTAGGGAAAAGATCGCAATTTTTCAGAACTCGAAAAAAAATTTTTCTATACTACGAATAAATTCAACAAAATATGAAAAAAAAAACAAGTATAACGTGAACATGTAGAAAAAAAAAAAGAATTTTAACAGTCAATTAAAAATTCTCTAAAAATTGTATGTATTATTTTCAAGAAAAACCTAAAAATACTAATGTCATTCCTGCTCGATTCTTATCACTTCAGATTAATAGAATAAATGTTATCGAAATCTCACATATCTTATACTTTCTAATTTATATCTATACCAAAAAAAAAAAACGAAAGAAGACGAAAACCGGTAAGTCTGGAACAAGAGAAAAGAAAGGCAATAAATTTAAAACAGAAATCTGGTAAGCTTAAAATCAGGATCTAGTAAATTTGAAATAGGAATGTGGTAAAGTTGAATTGCTATTATTCTAGCCAACCTTTTCCTCTTATTCAAGACGAGAAATTCGAGAGAGAAAAATAATGGAAATATACCTGTTCAGTTACATCACAATTTCCTCTCAGTCTTTCTTCCCTCATCTGCCTCTCTTCCTTCGTTGTAAATAAACAAATAAACAGATGGATGGTGAAGTTGAAAAAGATGATGTAAAAGTAAGATGATTAAGATGGAAAGTATTTAGATGAAAGCAAAGAATCCAATGAAAGACATGGAAAAAAGAGAGAGAGTAGATGGAAGTAAGGGATGGAGGGAAGGAGAGATGGAATCGATGGATTCCGTTTTTCCTTCACTCTTATTTCCTATTCCAAATGAATAAATAAATTTCTTGCCTTCCTCATTCTTCAAAAAATGAAGGAAAAAGAAGAGAGAAAGGTCAATGGGTCAGTTTCTGTTATCGAACGAACTATTTGCAAAAGCATTAATTCGGGATTATCCACGAAATACACATGTATAGATAAAAAACTGTTTCAACACAGTAAACATGCAGCTTAATGTTGCTTATCGAGAGATAGCACATGAACTTCTTGATCCCAATTTCGCCTATCAACACAATCACTTCATCTACACTAAAGCTTTCATAGGAAATGAACAAATAAGTTAATAAGTAAATTAACAAACTAATTAAAATCTCATTGATATTACCAATTCCCAATGCTCTCTGTTAAAACCAGTAATTCGTTTTCATTCTATTTCCTATTCCTTCATTAGTTGAAATAAATGAAATTAAATTTAAACGTCCACAGAAATATTTGTGTAATATACAAAAAAGAAAAACTCGTCTAAGAATATATCAAAATGTATTTCAATATTTTAAACGTCCATAAAAACCTCTAAGAATAATCGAAAAATATAATCAATAACTACATGAAAAATTTAGAAGATCAGCAAGAATATTAATAAAATTACAAGTTGATCTATTCTCTTGCTATCGATCCATTCCCATCGATGAAACCTGTGATTGTGATATTACTGCACAATTATAGTTATTGAAGTAAGCGAGAAAGAAGGAAGGGGGAGGGAGAGGGAGAGAGAAAAAGAGAGAAAGCGAGAGAGAGAGAGAGAGAGAGAAAGGCAACACAGAGTTTAATTCAACGGAACAGAAAAAGAGCGATATAAAGCTGCAGCAGTTGGCAAATAAATTTACCGGATGTGTGCTATGTGTTTTGCGGCCCTCGGGTTCCGGGGTTCAATTACCGGAATGAGATAAGCTACCGCGAAGTCTCAATTGATGGGAAAAGTGGGGTGCTATCACTTGTGTTGTTATCACTAATCACTCATCACTTATCACTAATCAGTTATCTCATCACCATGTGCTAATTGTGGTGACAAAAATTCGAATTATAGCTTTACTGATGTTTTATCCGATACAAACAGTAGTGGCGGTACACATCTCGTCATCATACAATCTAAAACTTTGTTCTTATCAGCTATCAGTTCAGTGATTGTATCACAAAATTTTCTCGCACTGTGTTATGTTGTTATTGCTGTTACTTGTTGTTGTTTTTGTCGATAACTGAATTGTGATTGTATACATTATTTTTCTATCGTGATTTTGGTAATTATCATTAGCTATTTAGCTATAATATTGATTGTATATATAAATAAAATTCAATATTTAATCAATATATATATTGAATAATTTTTTCTCTGCCATCATGACAACCATTGATTGTAACTTCTCGTAACACCACCAACCATAACTTCATCCATAATTCAATATATTGATTACATAGTTATATTTGTTTTAAATTACAGTATTTGATAATTATGGTGGACATTTTTCTTCAACACTCACTATAGTTTTGGCAGTTCATTACACGAACGATTGCTTGCATTATGATGAATTTTTATTATAATTTTAAAAGGTACCAGTAATTTCAAACATTCATTATGATTTAAAAAAATCTTTAAGATCATCACAATATTTGTTAATAAGATTGTCAGTATAGTTAAAATCTTCAAAATTCTTCCGGTTGTAATTAGTTTAATTTAAAATTGCAGACGAAATTTTTGAAACTTAAATTTTTTATTAAATTCGATACAAGCAATTTCCGCGGCAAAATTTTGCAATCACGATTAATCGCAGTTATTATTGAGTTTTATTCTCCCCGTATTCGTTATAATATTCTACAGTTATTATTACTATCATTATTATTATCTTGTAATGCTGATTCTTGGACAAGTTCAGTTTTGCAATTAGGGTATTTGAATGTAATATTTAACGTCACAATACATATAAATTTTACAAATGATTTTTACAAATTTTGTTAAAGCAATACTGTTGTTATCATTTATATGTGTTAGCAATTATCTTTAATGATTATTCTCAATATTATAGTTATCGCTTGTAATTACATATTCACTTCTACCATTATTATTGTTCATTATTAATTGTTTCTTCACGATTTTATGAAAGCGGTAAAAGTGTGTATTTGATGACATTTATTTTTGGAACACTATATGAAATCATTTTCCATTGCAGAAATACGGACGATCGTTGCGGCAAAGATTTGATCTAGTCTAGGACATCAAAGGTCCGTGGTGCGGAAGCGTTGCATCATCAAATAGTAGAGATGCGAGATGGATGCCCAAAAGCTGAAGATATTCTTCACGTGTTACGTGATCGTGTGGCGTTATTACCTGGTACAAGAGATAGGAGTGGTCGAGCCGTGATTATCTTTCCAGCTCGTGAAAATACTACATCGATCAATTCCGATTACATCAGGAATATACTTATTTATCTTCATGCTGTTACAGCGTTAGTTTGCATAAAATATTTTTAAAAAACGAAATCTCAAAAGTTTTGAAATATAAAAATAAGTTTTTTTTGAAAAATTTTCGAATGTACATAATAATTAGTTAACTTGTAAAAGGTGTATTAGGCTTAATTATTGAATAGTTCGTACATTGCACTTCTCTGCATATCAGGTATCGTGATACTTTACTTTATGTAAGAAATCAAACAAAAACTCTCGTCTTTGTTTACCTCGTTGGTACGTAAATAAGAAGCGCATTGATGTATATGTTTAAAGCTTAGAAGCAAATAAATAGACTGCTAGAGAATTGTTAGCAAATGAGATTATTTACGGACAGAAGATTAAGAAGAAATTATTTATTCAAGTATTCTGAATGATCATGCTGAGTTTTTCAGAGATGATTACAAGGATCGTGGATTCACGATCATTATCGATATGAGGAAAGGCACGACATGGAATAATGTTAAACCTATTCTCAAATCTATACAGGTTGGTAAGGATATTACATTTTGAAAGCACACTTAGTAGCAAGCAATTTCTTTTGAAGTAAATATTGCTTTTTTAAATATGGTCTTTTTTATGAAAATGGAAATTTAATGAAATTTAAAAAACTTAGAATTAAGATGATGATTGAATAATATTCTTCAGGATTTGAAATTATTGATCATTTTTCTGATTTCTCGAAATCATAGCTATTATTGGGCATTTGTAACAGTTTTATATTTTCACTGTAGAGAAGAATGAATGCAATAGAAAATTAGACGATGTGGATGATTAAATTTAATTTACGAATTGTAGGAACATTTTCCGGCAGAAGTGCATGCTGTTTTGATCATTAAACCGGATAAGTTTTGGGAGAAGCACAAAACATCGGTGTCAAGTGGGAAGTATAAATTTGATATTCAAATGATTTCGGTTGAAGGACTTACGCGATTTGTCGATTCATCGCAATTAACGCGTGATTTAGGTGGTTCACTATTTTATGATCACGATGAATGGCTTGAAACAAGAATGGTACCAGTTCCTTCCTATTGTATTTTTTAGCTGTATAATTTTTTTTAACAAGAAACGAAAGTTTTTATTGCACATGAAAATTTACCTATTTAATATTCAATTTACTTATTCAACTGAACGTAAATTTAATTTTCCATTAATTATTCTGGAAGCTCGAGTTTTCCATAGCTATTATTTGAAGAAAAAATATAGTTGTCACTAAACCTGCAGGAATTGGAAAGGTTGATTTGGCAAACAATTGAGGTTATGCATAATTTTGAAACCTTTCGTGAAGAAATGAAAAATGGTGAAATGCCAATTGATGTTGCTACGGCCGAGCGTGCTACAGCAGCACATGTTTTGTTGAAGAAGAAAATCTTAGGTGCACCAATTGAACGGATTCAACACGATGTCGAACGAGTAAGTAAACGAAAATTTAATTTACTAGTAATTGCATATCGGGCATAGCAATTTTAAGGACTCAATAAAAAGTTTTCTAATTCCACTTTTAATCATGTTTATTATTTTCTTCTTTTTTTAGGTGCAACAGAGGATATCAGGTTCTGCTGACGGAGTACCGGATGGTAGTTATAATTCATCAAATGCACTGCTAACAACTAATCCAGATCTTGCCGCTGCCCTTCCCCATCTTTCATCTCTTGTTAATTCGTTGCGTACCTCAAAGTTTGTTTAACTTTATAAATTACTTCGTCAAATTAATCCCAACAAAGATTTTTTTCTCCTTCTTTCCTTAAATTTTCGTTTTTTTTTCTATATATTTTTATTGATGAGTTTTCCAGGGATGAAATTTTTGTACAATGGGAAACGCGTCGGCAGAAGTTAGATCATTGCTATCAACTGAAACTTTTTGAACAAGATGCAGACAAAGTGAACATTTTTGTGATTACTTTTCTGTCTTTCTGCCCGTTTTTTTTTTCTCTCAATTCCTTTTCTGTTTTAGAATTTGCTTAGTTCTCTAAAAGAACTTTTCTTTATTTTTTATATCTACAAGAAATCATTATTTTTCATGCTTTTTCTTTTTTTTTTTATATCTGTAAGGAAGTAATTCATACATTTAGATGTTCGATTGGATTCGCAGTCATTATGCTTTATCAACACAACGACTTCTTGAAATCGGTGATTCTGAACAATCAACTTCAATGTTACTCACAGAACATCTTGACTTCATTGCAGCAGCCAATGTTAGATTTTTTTCTCAGACCAATTTTATTGTTTTAAATAAAATTGAAATAATGAAAATATTGCTATTAGCAATATTTTCATTACTTCAATTTTGGCTTTTTTTTCTTTTTTTTAAACTTTTTTCTGTGCTCGAAAACTAAAATGTAAATTCTGATTTTGCTGATGTCAAATAATTGGTAAATTGTGCAGAATACCGAAGTTAATGTATCACATGTGACGACAGTTGCCAAGCGTCTGCGCGAAATTGGAAATTATGGAAAAGTACAAATTGAAAATGTAGCAATGCATTTGGATGACGAATGGCGACGATTCAAACAAATCAATGAGCAGCGTTCTCGTCTTCTTGATTTGGCGCTTTCTTTTCATCGCAAAAGCCATATTGTCAGTTTGTGTTTCAAGATTTAATGCGATACCGGTGGGATGACATTTGCTGAAACTGGTTTCTGATTACACTTTAGGTTTATGAAAAAAGGAAAATTCTGGCTACATGGAGTTTTGCATTGTTCTTTTTTTCCTCAATTTTAATTTTTGATTTATAGTATTTATCAAATACGCCATCGTGGTTGCATAGCATTACAATGGATAATGGTAGACGGATGAGCCAATATTCTGGTGATGAACTGGAGGCAGCAATCGCCGAACATGAACGTTTTGGAGAAATGTTCTTGCAAACATATGCTGAGGTAAAACTGATAAGATTTTTGATGCAATTTAAGAAGAATTATCAGTTTCTCATCTCTCTGTGATTTCCATCGAAGAATTACATAATTTGTAATACTTCTAAGCAGTGTTTAATTGAAGCGTACTTTAATGCATTTCTTTTATCCATAGCTGGGCGAATGATTTGCTTTCTTGCCAATTATAAATTATTTCTGCAACGGGAGATCTTACGCGCTGGTTAAATCAAAAGAGAATCAATCATTAAATAATAACGGGATCCTTGTAAAATCGAATTAATATAAATTTGTTAAAATATAATGAAATTAAATATTATTGTACCAATAGAATACTATTTCAAAAGCTGAATGAGTGGATTTAATTTTTGAATAAGCTC
Organism: Acanthocheilonema viteae; assembly: GCA_900537255.1. Taxonomy (NCBI): domain Eukaryota; kingdom Metazoa; phylum Nematoda; class Chromadorea; order Rhabditida; family Onchocercidae; genus Acanthocheilonema; species Acanthocheilonema viteae. The sequence goes on along the minus strand of UPTC01000230.1, from coordinate 26,330 downwards.
TAAATGTATTTAATAGTTTATGTTTAGATGACTTATTAAATGATTCTTCTAATTAATCCTGAACAAGTAATCATTGTAGGCTGTTGGTGATGGCCGTTCTTTAACACAAATTTTGAAGACGTTAGCAGGCGATGCAGTTGGCCAGAATAATGCATACAAACATGTTGTTGATTTGATTCAACAAATAACTCGAGCGCATAAAGAATTACATTCTCAGTGGCAGGCTAAAAAGCTACGTTTACATTCCAGGCTTGCACTGATTGCTTTTGAAACAGATACTCATAGGGTTGGTTCTCTTTACTTTTACAAATATTTTGAAGATATTTTGAAGCTCAAATGTCAATTTAACAGTAAATGTGTAGTTGAAGTTCTCAAAAAGTTGATATGTAGCCATGTTCACATAGTAATCTGAAGATGCGTTGAAGTGAGTGTTTTGTTGTGAGGAAACAACTGCAAAACTGATTTATATGAAATATGCGATCTTACTTTTTTATTACACTCGGTTATTTGATTCAATTATTTCAGGAAATTTAATATTTATAATTTTCCGAGTTTCTCATTCTTTTTATGTTTCTTAATTAATAACGACAGAAATATATGTTACTTTTTGAAGCAATAGCAGTGATATAAACAATGGTTCCAACAGTGAATATATAAGAGATACATGGATAGGAACATACAGAATTTTTATAAGATTTTTTGTATTTCAGGTTCTTCAATGGTTGGAAGAACACGGTGATGCATACTTGAATAAAAATACTGCTATTGGTAATAATTTATCGCAAGCGAAAATTTTACAAAGAAATCACAGTCATTTTCGATCGGTAGCCTCTAATACTTACTCAAATGCGGAGAAATTATTTACCGCATCCAATACTATCATTGAATCTGGTAAGTTTTTATTTCCAATGCAGTTTTGTCTCTGTTTTGCATACGTAATTTATAAAATTGGAATGAGTTCACCTTTAAAACTATCAAATCGTTTGGTTCAAGTTACTTTCTCATAATTGCAAAACTGCATCATTTCATATATGGCCTTGGATCAATTCTTGTAAGTAGACAATTGTCATGCATTAAATTATTTCATTTACTCGTCCCTACTAATTTTTCCGATTGTAGTTCTAAGTTTTATTCATTGCTATTACAAATTTCTTTTAAATACTTTTATACGTCCCACCATACTTTGAGATTGTCATTGTAGTGGGTGACACTGGCAGTCGAACAGTTGCAATATTTCTTGGGCAATTTTATTTATAAGTAATTTGCATGAATTAAGTTTTAATAATTGTAATTGCTAAATGATTTTAGGTGAATGCGATGTACAGCAAATGAGTGTTGTGGTGGAAGAGTTGAGAAGGCGAATTGAAGCTTTTTCTGCTAGAGTTAGATTTCTTTCCATTTTTTATATCGAAGATACCGAGAAATATTTCAGAGATCCATACCTTTGATATTATAAATGAGGCTTTTAGGTCGAAGCACGACGAGATTTGCTGAATAAGTCAGTTCTGTTCCACACACATTATAATGAAATTACGGAATGGTATGGACGGATGGAGGTGAAGAGTAGCCAGTATGACTTTGTTTCTACAAATGTTCACGAAGGTGAACGTCGTAAAGAAGAATGGATGATTGAAAGTGATGCCACGGCGCAGGTTTTTTATTTATACTAAATACTAAATCTACGTTTAACGGAAGTTGAAATTTCGAAATTCTCAGTTTTAAATTGAATATGACTGCTAGTTATAAGATCCCTGGAATTCGATTTTTATTTAGTTTCATTTTTCTCTTTTTCCAGTGATATTTGATTCCCTCCTATTTACGTGTTGAATATCTTATTAATCGATGTTGATTTCTATGCTTTAGTGCATATTTCTCGTTAATGAGTGTGTAGATTTGATCATCCACAAACTAATCTTTTTAGATTCAATCAAGTATTTTAAGAAATATCTGTTTCTAGAAACAACTCTTTCGAATATTCAGTTTTCCCAAATATTTAATTTGATTTCAATTTAGGCATATGCGACTACAGTGGGCGAAGGAAATCAACTGCTTAGGGCGTTGGAGCAGCAAGCTAAGATAATGAACATCGATAATCGTGATACTGTTGCTGTCATCGAGCGTTTGATCAATGATATTGGTGAGTAGCTTATTTATAACTTTTTTCAAGTTAGCAATAATTCTGCTTTGTTTCGAATTATTTAGTTAAACTGAAAATAAATTTTCTTGATTACTAATTTGCAGAGCAGCGGCATGCAAAACTAGCTGATCGTTGGCCACATCAAAGAAGATCTCTTCAGCTAGGTGTAAAATTTGCAGCTTTTATCAAAGATTGCAAGCAGATTATTCAACAGCTTAAGGTATGAACGAATTTATAACTCAGGTTTGATTTGGAGTAGATTTCAAGTGCTGTGTCTGGTGTTTCACGCGATCATCACACTCACTTTACTGTCCTTGCACACATTTCTTCATTGCTTCAGTCCAAACCGTTCAAATAAAACAAATGTATTTAAACTCCTTCTATTAATGGTGGATGATGTATGGATTCATTTAACTTTCACATAAATGTAGAGGCTATATTGAATTGATATGGGGCGATAAAATATCAATATTTAGCATAAGAAATTTATTAGGTATGCAGTCATTTTGGAGATCTTTTTCCACTTTAATATTTGCAGAACTGGCGAGAGGACATGGTGGCTTTGGTGAAATCTAATAATTTCGCTGAGCGTGCAGAACATATCCTCCCATATCAAGATGATAATACTACCCAGGTCAAAAATGCCGTCACCGGAGTTAAAAATAATGCTGCTGAGCTGCTGCAGGTGGCCTTTTGCAATCATAAAATATTTTTCAGCTGAAAGTAAACTGCTCAATATAAATAAGAAAAATAAATTGGTCATTTGGTTCAGTTCGTTTTTTTTTTGGACTTACAGGATCTGAGATTTTTAAGTATGCTTATGAAGACTTCGCCTGCAGCCTATTTTTTTAATCACTTTTTTCATCTATTTTGATTTTTTTTTACTCTGAAATATTCAATTTTTTGATGTTATATTCACTTAATTGATATCTTACACGACTATATTTTGATGGTGAAAGTATAATCCTTAAAATATATGAAGCTTTATTTTGTCGACATTTATAAAAAAGGGAGAAGTTATGACTATTTTAATGATTATATTGCAGAAATTTTTTAAATTAACACTTGATTTTTCAAATTTGAAGTTCATATTGAATTTTTTTGAAGATTTCTACAGAAGCTTTTTTTAAACTTTCATTCTTTAGTAACATTATCCATTAATTTATCATAAACAGTGATACTATAAAAATGTCTCATTCTGCATCTTTCCAAATTAAGGTTTTATATTATTAATTTTCACTGTTGACTATGTTATTTCGCCATAGAATCATTTATTCAAATTTTGGGAAATTTGCAATATCTATGCTAAGTTCTTGCATACTTCTCAAATTAGTGGGCTTAGTGCCTATTTATTATTGTGGATAACAAAAAACAGAACAAAGAAATTATCGAGAACAGTCGGTAGTAAAAATAAAAGAAATTGCTCCGTTATCCAAGATGAAACAAAAAGAACGTTCGTCAGTTATACGAAAGTACACTTCTTACACCTTCTGATTACACCAATTCGCTGCCTTTCAAAATCGCTTTCTTGATCTTTACATTCGGAGGTTGCTTATTAATCCATGACTATCTATAAATTTGTTTTTACGAATATTTGAATACGTACTGTCTAACTGTTTGCCTGGATATTCGTTGTATTACGGGCAAAAATCCGTAATTCCGATGGCATGTTTTGCTCAGAACTAACAAATTGTAAAGTAGTCATTTTGTACAAACCCAAAATTTGTATGCAATTTCTCCCAAACTTATTTATATTTGCTATGAAATGCTATGTAAGGAACAGTAGACAATCGCTCTAATATAGCGGTCATTCGCTTATGAAGTTCGATTATTTATTATGTATTCGATGTAAACAGCCAGTCATGAATAATCTTTTTTCACTTCCTTAAACGTTGCTGTACTAGCACCCCCTTTCATCATTATACTTTAATATTTCATTTAAATCTTGTGAAAAATAAGTATATGTCGAATTTTTTTTAATATTTGGAATTGTCGAGGAAGCTGCAGAGCTGAGGGGATAGAAAAGTCATTATGAAATTAGAGATTCTTATCTGCTATCAATGTTTTGTGCTTGAACTAGTCAAAAAGTATTATAGAAATAATAATGGTTGACCTGATTAAAGGTTTTTATAAACTGTCTGTTGAAAGCATGAATTTATTTTATTAAATTTTATTTAAAGGCTCTACGAGACAACGAATCTACACTTGTTAATACGGAGGGTATATTGGCCACCGATGTGATCATTACTAGCTTACAACAGTTGACTGACTGTCAACGCGAAGTAATGCAGGTTAGTTGTTAATTAGATACTTTATTACTGACGCGAAAGGTACTACCAGAACAGTCAAGAAAATTGTTCGTAAAATAATTAGTCTCTACATATGGTATTTTTGGACGAATGTTATTTGATATAGCTCGTCAAGTTGTCAGGACTTTGTTAAATTTGAAACGTTTAAATGGAACCAAATGTAGTAGCTTGCTTTTTATCACTGGTCTTTTTTTGTTTCGGTTTGACAGAATTTTTCGGAGATAAGAAATATAGAGCCGCCAGTTAAATTTGTTCGAATATATATAGCATATGATTCAAATCATCTATTTCACTATCATCTTTCAAGTGAACACATATATTACTGTTTGTTTATGCCTAATTACGACAATAAACAAGCGAGCTCATTTTGATGTGTTAAAATGTGATTTGGCAGATTTTATTTTGGTTTGTCTCAGGTAGCTCAAGAGACGCATCATCGAATTGAGCAATGTATGCAGTTCAATCGTGCACGCGCAATGGCGGCAGTTGCAATACAAAAAATGCAGTACGAGGAGACAAAATTGCTTCATATGAACACAATTCCAACTTCGTTAGAAGAAGCTTTAGCTGCTCAAGCTGCTCATAAACAATTCCAACATGCTGTCGAGGTAAATTATTGAATAGAACTGGAACTAATTTCTTTAATTTTTTTTTTGCAGTTGCAATTATTCTTTTTTTTTTTCAAACAGCAGTGACTTTTTTATTTTTTGTTTTGGTTTTATAAAACTTTTTTAATAGACGGTAGGAGACCCTTAATTAGCCAGCTGGAATTTTCTTCAATTATGAATGAGTGAAACTTTTAAGTAGATTAAATCTCCGTTCTTAAATTTTTTCGCTGTATTCGATACAGCATACTCTTATTTGCTAATTGAGTTTATTTTGTAATCACATTGCTGTGTATTAGCTTTTTGACTGATTCCACATTTTAGAAGTTATGCACCTTCCTTACCATTCTTTTTACCAGACTTGGCTGATTTTGTTATGGGTTTTATGGTGGATTTTGAAATTACATTACTTGTAACGGTTTAGCTGATGGAAGTCAAATTTTGATATTTGACTTGAATTTATTTTTCAAAATTTTGAAGTTATTGAGCGATAACCATTTGTTTATATGATATTTTGTTTGCAATGTTGACAACAAGTTTGAGTGTAATCGTACGTGCAGTTTTTATTTTTGAGTTCAAAATTTGACTTTTCGATTTGCGTTAATCATGCATAGGGAGTGATATGCTAAGATCCTCTTTCCTTAATTGTTGTGTTTTTTCTCTGGAAGAAAGTGACCAATTGCAGTTTTTACTGACATTGAGTTTTGAAAAACTGGTTTGATCTTTTGTAAAATTATAAGCTCTTTAAATTTCGGGATTCATCATTGCAAAATTCATTTCTATTAAACTTCGGGAATTTTGTATTACTAATGTTAAAATTTTGAACCTTAAATCTGATTACTTATCTGGATAGTATTTCTTATTGCTATTTTAGAATTCATCTTTTCTTCAGAATCGTCTATTAAAGCAAAATTCGAGAATAAGATTTGAATTTTTAAAAAAAGGAGAAGCACATAGTTAAATGCGTGGATCTCCAAAAGGAATTCAACGTTCTTTTGCCAAGATTTTTCCTAAAATTTGTTGAAAATTTTCATTTTTAGAATTTTAAAAATACAAATTTTAGAGTATCAGTCGTACAACAAGTGCATTTTTGAATAAAACCGACCAACTGATTAGTAGTGGTGGTGTTGATGTCCGTTCTGTGGATGATTTGAATGAAGAAGTATTAAATCGCTGGAGACGATTAGTTGGTGTTACGGAAGAAAGGAATAAATTAATTAAGGCCGGTGTTGTGTGCTACAAAACGTTGCATCAGGGAGTTAGTTTTTTAGTATTTTATTTTCTGAAGTCTTTTTAAGATGTCTTTTAATTTATACTAGAAAGCGAAGAATTTTATACCGGCAGTAATCATTGAAAATAAATTATAAGATAAATGAAATCTTGTGCGCAACTTTGTGAGCAAGTAACATATTTATATATAATGAAAAGCGCGGTTCTCTTTAAAAGATTGTATTCGTACGTATTGACGTGGTAGTGGTTTCATGTTCTAGCTAACGGAAGAAAGTGGAATCAAATATCGCCCTATTCGATAAATAATTGCATTTCAGTAAAAGCAGTAGATTTACAATGGAAATTTAAGTACCCTTGGTGGATATCATAAAAAATATCAATGGGTATTAATTAATTTTGCATAGCCTATTAGTTGATATTAATCGACATAGTTATTGCTAATGATGCAGTTAAATGAAAGAAAATTGATTTCCGAGAGTGGGATTTTTTGAGCGCTGCAAATGCTTCATTTTTACTTGAGTCAAAAACATCTACATTAGTTCGGATTTGTTATGATTTTAAAATATTTGTTGTTGAGCAAAAATAGAAGCTTGAAATATTATAGTAATATTTTGCGCAATAAGTGTATATTAGAAGTTCACATAAAGAGTAATTGGTTTCTGCAAGTACCTTCATAGGTCATGCCAATTTTGGATCAACTCGAGAAAGAATACAGTATGAGTTCGAAAGATTGGTGCCAAGTTAGAAACGGAGAAGATGCTAAGGATCGAGCGCATCATATGTCAAGCTTACTATCGAAACATATGGAATATAAGGAGAGATTTTTGAAGGTTTGTTCATATTTTATTATTCAATTAACATAATCTGGCGATATGAGTTATGTCATGCATTTGATGATAACAGATCTTTTTCAACATTTATAAAGTTGTACCGTAATCACGAAATCAGGTGTAATTATCAAGATGAGCTGCGGTATTCTAAAAATAATAAAAATTTCTAAAATTATAGGGTTGTTCTTATGGACAGAAAACATCAGAGATGTTCCTGAAATATATTCGACGTTGTGAGGCATCAACAGAACATATAAGATTGCATGAAACACGCCTCCTGGCTCTTAAGGAAAATCTACGTAAACGACAAATGAAAATTCTGGATTTGTGGATGCGGAAAAAGCAACAGCTTGATCGATGTCATGAAGCGTGTCTTCTTGAAGCCACAGCAATTGAGGTCGCACTTTCAGTATCATAAGGCGTAATTGTTCTTGGACAATTTTTATTTCAAAGTTTTAAATTTAGTGAATTTGAAATTAAAATTAAGCTATGCTTGTAGTAGCAGTTAGTTTTTTGCAGAATGCTGAGTGGATAGCTGTTGAAGGCGAAGCATTTTTAAAACAGTGCTTGGAAAGACGATTAAACGTGGCAGATCGAGGAACTCTGGAAGCATACATGGATGAATACATGACTTTTAAAGCTGAAGCAAAGGTTTTTTCTTTTCTATTTAAATTGAACTAAAACATACATGCACATAAATTATTCATCTCCCTATTGCATCGTTTCCTTTTGTATTTGCACCGGCTCATTTTCTTATAATTTATTTACTGGATTCTTAGTTATTTACACATACTTTGTAAATATATTATCTACTTTACCGACGATATAACTTATGTCATGCACTTGATGATAATAGATCCTTTTCAACACTTATTAAGTTGTACCGTAATCACAAAATCAGCTGTAATTTCAAGAATAGGCTTGTTCTTATGGACAGAAAACATCTATAAAAGAAATAATGCTAGATGAAATGATAAAACTAGAACAAAATGAAGATATATATAGAATTAATAAAATGTATTGCTTGAATTGATATTCGGAGTTCTTATTTGATAATAGATGATAGAACTAAATAGCAAAGATTGATTTGCGAATTCACGTTTTTTCCTTCAGCAAAAAAGGTTAAAAGTTCGAATGATGCTTGAACTAGCTGAGAAATTCTTATCCACGCTAGATCATCACTGTAGTGCTATCGAACGAAAAATGTTTGATGTACGATCAAGCTATGAACATTTTTCCATACGTCTTGCCGACTATGAAAATTTACTTTATGGAGCACTCGGACAAAAACTGGATGTGAACAAAGCGGTTAGTTAATAAAATATATATAGTGTATCTTTCTTCTGTAAATTTTTAGTATGTTCTATGTTGTATGATTTGAAATATATCAAATGAGTCATATTAGCGAAATCATGATTGCAGAAGGATGAATTTTCTTTGGATAGAAAAAGTGATTCGAATATTGAAGCAAAAATTGAGGTGGAACGACTAGCTAATGAAGAAAAACGTAAAATGAGGTGAGTTAAGAGTTTTAAAATTGAAAAACAGATGTATAGTAATTTGTTGACATTCATATATTTGTTTATATATCGAAACTTGTTTCGGTGTTTTATGGTAATCTGACGTTTTCTTTTTTTAAATTGTATATCGAATATGTATAATTGGAAAAAAAGTCAGATTAATATAAAATACCAAAAGTTCTGAAATTTTTGCGGATGTTAGTAACTCTTTGAATTATTTGTTTCCAATATTGCTTAATTCTCATTTTAGAGAACCAATGATGGAGTTAATCAAATCTGAAAAAGATTATATTGAAGATTTGCATAAATGTATTAAATATTATCTAAGTGCGTTTCGTGCAGCAAAAGATTCACTGCCTGTAGCAATTCGAGATAAAGAGAAAGAAATCTTCAGCAATATTGAGCAACTTTATAAATTTCATAACGAGTAAGTTGATATCTTTAGCATTTTAATAAATAAAAATTACTTCCTTCAAGTTGGAAGGCAAAATAGCCATTTTTTGTTATATTCATTACTGTTGCTTTGTAAATTTCCTTATCCGGTACCATAATACGAAAAAAAATTGATCGCGGCTTTTACTGTTAATTTAAGAAATGTTTCTAAGCACAGAGAAACATATTGCATTGAATAAATAAATAGTTTATTCATTGCTGTGGATTGATAAATCATATTCTTTATTATGATCTAAAAAGGCAAAGCCGTTAAACATATGGTTTGCGGGATACTAAATTTCTGCAAAATACTGCTTAATTTTGTCTTATTTATCTTTCATCAGATGGTTGTTTCTCCAACAAATTATAAAAGAACCATTTATTAAATTTAAAATGATTTCATATTTTCGAGGAAATATTAAGTTTATAATTTTTCATATAGGCTTTCCACAATCGATATTTTTAGAGTCTTCTTACCAGAATTGATCAAGCACGAAAATGATCCAGAAGATGTGGGGTATTGTTTCATATTTTCCGTTGAAATGCTAAGTAGTTTATATACGGAATACTGTGTTAACAAAGAACAAAATAATTATATTATTGCATTACCGGAAGCTATGCAGTTCTTTTCGGTTAGTAATTTTCAGATTTTTGAAAAAGTTAGGATCTTATTTTTTCATCTATTTTGCTTAATATGTCAATGCTATCGATTTCATTGAAATCCTACAACCTGCTGTGGGTATTACCACTGAAATGACTTAATGACTCATGCAAAAAGAATAATTATACCTAGAACGGTTTCAATAAGATGATATTATCTGTAGATATATTTTATTGGAATAACTGAATATCATTTCCTATTTGCTATTAAATTTCATAAAACAAGTTGCTTCTGTCCATTATTCAGAATTAGACTGGGAATCAGAATCGTAGTCTTATGGAAAAGTGAAGTTTATTCATATTTCAAACAGCAGTTTTTTTTCTCAAATTTTTTGATTTTTCTTTTTCACTCAAAATTTGAAATTTTCTCAAATTTTCATCTTCTTTTCTTCCAGGAAGTTCGTGAAAGAAATGGTTTGGAACACAGTCAAGATCTGTCATCTTTAGTAATCAAACCTGTTCAGCGAATTACACGATATCGTTTAATGCTCGAACAGCTACTCAAAAATTGCAAGAATAACGTTGATGAAATCAGGGCATGTATTTTGACCTTTGAATACTCGGTGGTTTAAATGATGGCAAAGCTTAAGACAAAATAAATTTTAAAATGCTGCAGAACAAACTATTTGCAGTAGTTCAGTCGATGACCTATAAGATAATGAATGAATGCATCATCTAATCATAACGTTTCGAAAGGATGATAAGATTGTGGTATAGGTATATAGAGCAATTAAATTTGAAATCATGAGCTCTACTTTGCTGTAATCCCCCTAAGTGCCAGATTATAGTAAAGATTTGTCCTGGAAGTGTTTTAATCTGCATTATCAAATAAAAAAACTTGGTAAATTGCAATACGATATCAGATATTTTTTTCCCCATTATTTTGAATGAAGTACATATCTTTGCTTATAAATATTGCAGGAGGCTTATGATGTGGTTGTTAGCGTACCGCGACGGGCGAATGATCTTATGCATCTCGGCAATTTTGAAAATTATAAAGTAAATTTTTTTTTGAAGAAACTGTGCTGTATAAAATGTTTGGCCGGTGTTATCATGTACATCGCCTATCCCTGGGTCTAACGAGATTAGATCGATTTATAAGAATATTTGTTGGAGTTCGATTAAATCAGAAAATGTTATCAAAGAGAAACAATATGAGAGCCAACTGTTCTTTTCATACTGTTTTTGTTTTTTTTTTTTTAGTTGCTGGTTTTAGTTTGCTGAAACATTATCCGATTCACATATAACTTTTGTAATGTTTTTTGATCCACGTAAGTCGCTTTCATTCATTTTTTTTATTTGCAGAAACTCGGTGTTCTTGGTGATTTTGTGATGCAGGAATCATTTCTAGTTTGGGATCCGAAAGCTTATTTTAAGAAGGGTCGAGAAAGACAAGTCTTCCTGTTTGAACTGTGCGTTGTATTTGCAAAGAAAACGGAATTATCAAGTCGTGCAGTCAAATATACCTATAAAACTCATCTAATGGCAAGTGTTTTCATGTTTGGAAAAAGAACAGATCGATACTTTATATTGAAGGTGCAGAGGAGGAATGTAAAATGGAAAAAAGTGGAGCTATTCAGAATGGTTGAGAGCTTCATTTTTGAAAAATATTTTATTCTCATTTCTTTTTAGATAATGGTCAAAACTTGGATCTGCTTGTTGAGCTATATTATTTAAAGGTTGCCACTTGCTGGTGATCGGAGAACACTTAAGATTTTTTAAAAATGAATGAATAGTATCACTATTGATATCTGTAATTGTGGAATATAATCTAAAAAGTGGTGTATTCTGGAAATGCTTGATCTTATTATTCTTATCATTTTACAAGATTATTTTTACAATTTTAGTTGGCTGAGATCAATGTTTGTGAACACGTGGAAGGTGATTCGAGCAAGTTTGCTTTGCGTCAAGGAAATGAGCCAAATACAGAAATGCGTACAGAGCTGAAAGCAGCCAATGAGCAATGCAAAGTGCATTGGGTGAAGAAGATTCGAGAGTTGATGCAAGGACTAATGACTGCTCATTTCGGTATTATTGTCATTTAAGCAACAGTTTTTTCAAAATCATCAAGTAAAGCAATTTGATTTTGATAGAATTAAAACCAAAAGATTTTCATCTTTAGTTATGGTAATCTTTCAGATATGAGACAGGTACCTGCTCGAAATGCTAGTGCTACAACCACAACATCAGTATCAGATAGAACATCGAAAGATAGTGATAGTTTGCCGACAAGTAACGAGGATAGAAATTCGTTGCGTAGTTGCACTTCCTCAAGCAGTAATCACAATTTAGAGGTCTGATTCTTTTACAGTCTTTTTTCTTTCAAATTCTAATTCTATACGGGTTATTACTGAGCAGTGATTTTATCACATCTGTTACATGTACGTTACGTTAATTGTGGTAGCAGGCTGCATCTTAGAAGTCATAAGAGTAAAAGCGAAAAAATAAAATTACAGGTTGATACGGCTTCATCGTATTTGATGATATTCATTCTTCATATTTTTCTTAAGATTATTGTGACTGCGGAACATTTTTGCATTTTATTAAAGTTTAATACTCTTTTACCTATCTTAAATTAAACGTCAAGAGTGATTCCCAAATTTCGAATAATTTTTTAATACGCATGTGTAGATGAATTCGATAGTATCTTATCGAATTTTTCTTATCAAAAAAAATTTTTCTTTTGATGATAGACACAAAAATATTCACCATTCAGTAATCCAAAAATAATAGAGTTACGAGTTTAAGTTTTTCATTTCTGAAAGTACCACTTTCTCTCTTTCTCTATTCTTTTTCAACTTTTTCGTCTTATAGTTGATGTTAATTGACAAGGATATTAAAAAATGATTATTGTTCATAATTTTGAAGATATTTGATGATGTAGCATACATGCATCCAAAGAGAGACGTATAAGATGGAAAATGAATAGCGTGAATGAAAGATCAGACTTGACTGAGAACTAATTGCTTAGAAAGTTAAAGGAGGTGTTGAAAAAGATGTGAAAACTGCGGAGTGATGTTCAAGAACTTTTCAGACATAGCTATTGATTTTTGTTTGTTCATAGTTCACAACTTAACTTGTAGTAATTTTAGAAATGACTGCATAATTGGGTGAGATATTTGTTTCGTTAAGTGCTTATCAGTCCTTCGATCTGAAATTGAAGCGAAGAAAAAAGGAAAGAAAGAAAAGGGATAAATGAACGCAAATGCAAATATTGTATAGAATTGTGCATTGTTTTAATCAAGCAAATATTTTATTTTTCTAGTTACTGTAAGAGTAGAAAATGAAAGATGTAAGATATAGAGAAGTAAGATGAAAGAAGAATTTTTGAAATGAAATGTTATGGTAAGCCGTATGAGTTGATTATCTTGGAGCAGCGGTTTATATGTGGGAAATGAAGAATAGAAGAGTCCATTAGAGTTTGAATATACGTTTATCGCATTTTCGGGATTAAAGGATGGATGGGAGAAAAGACATGCAATGTTTATCAGTTATTTACTACTTTACTATTTGTGAAGAGTTAATAGAAGAAAAAGATAGAAGACAAAAAGAAGAAAGAATGAATTAAAAGGAAAGCTTAAGCCAATCAAAAATTAGGATGAAAAGGGGGCTAGTTTTCTGTTCTTTCCTGTTTTTTTTTTATCCTTTTTCTCTATTCCCTACTGCTTCTTATATGTTTTAGCTTTTTTGATAAAACAAAGGGTTCTTCTTTAAAATTTTCATTTTCTTCTCCATTCCTACTTTCCTATTTTACTAATGCGAAAGTACTTATCATTTATCAATTAAGTGAAAAAGTGGAAAAGGGTAATTATTTTATCATGAAGCTTTTGCAAAGATCATGATGTGCGAAAGCTGGAAGGGAAAGGAAGAAGAAGATGAGGTAAATGAGGTAAAATATCTATTTTTGTCAATTTATATTTCATTTATATAATCAGTCATTTATTCGGTCATTCATTGACTGATTCATTCATTCAGTTCACCTGTTTATTTGTTTTGAAATATGAGATATAAACAGTTAAACAATGAGGAAATGAAAGATAGCGATAGTATGTTGTTTATTGACATCTTAATTTATTCATCGATTCACTCATTTCCATTCTTCTTGTTTCATGTTATTTGCATTATCTAAAACTTAGTTAAGGTGTAGACATGTGCGTATGTTTAAGAAGAGCAATTGATAGTGGGAAAAAGTATGGTGTTAACTGGGAGACATTCGATAATTGATATTATTAAGGTATTATTAACATGGAAAAAGAAAAAGGAAAGTAGTGCTTATGGGAGTTAAAAGTATATTGATGTTTTCCTTCCGAGAAAGAGAACATTTGTTTTAGGGAGAAAAAAAATTGGATTAAAAGGATGGGCATCATTTAAGGAGGAAGAGAGTGGAATAATATTGAACTATATATCAGCATTTCTATAAAGGCTTATTTGGTTGAGACCCAGTTTCATGAAGCGTTAGCTTTGCAAGAAGTAGCATGGTGAGAGTTAGACTCATGCTGAACATGACAGTTAGATTAAGCATCAGTAGAAACCAACTGTTGTTGGTAAATTGTTTGGAGCTTCTCTTTTCAGTAATGAATGTTGGTTATTCATTTAACATTTTTAATCATTTAGGATTCTGAAGTTTTTATGCGAAAAATTCCAACTACCTTTACATAAATTTATTTTGCGTTTAAAATTCTATTTCTGTATATCAGTTGGCAAGATAAAAATTTGTAGCTTCATCGGGATGCAATTCTCTAAGTTTATTTGATCGTTATTGGAATGAAGCAGCAGAGCTTATGAGAAAGATGTAAATAAGAAACGAAAAATGAAGTTGAAACAAATGTTAATTATTACTTTAATCTGACTATATTAAAGTATATTTTCATTATTTATTTTTTTACACTGTTACTGCACATATATAGATTTGTTATTCATATTAATAACGCTTGGCATTATTGGTATTGATACTTAACCAGCGATCTTCACACGTCATTCGATGTCAATTTCACAAGATAATTTATTGCCTAATAAGCAACGTTCCTCACCAAGGCATATCAGGATACGAAAGTTACCATCAGTATTACGATTATTTTCCTCCCTATTACAACATTTCTGCCATAAGCGATCTTCACATCATGATCATAACATTTCGTCGGTTTGTTTATTTATTTCTCCATTGTAGTTTTCTTTAAATTATCAAATTTTGCGATATAACAAATTGATTGACATTTTGAAATTCGGATTTTGAAATTGTTTTGCTTCTATGTGAATACACGCAAAATTTGATGGTTTTTCATTTTGTTCTAGAAATGGCTTTATTATATCAATATAAAAATTATTGATATATTTAGATAATTATATTGAAAAATATTACTGATAATATGAGTAAATGATAGATATTTGAATGTTTCATTGAAAGTTTTTTATTGTAGCATTGTTTGGTAGCATACTACATTATAGTATATTTTTTTTAAGTTTCTCTTTTTTATATATTTTTTTTAAATGCATTATACATAGTTGACAATATCATCGTTATATGGAAAATGGTATGGTCCCTGCTTGAATAAAACGCGATAGGTATTTTCAACCTTGTAAGAGGAATTAAGTTCCGAGAAAATTCTTGAAAGCGAAATAGTCGAGTAAATAAAATTCTAAAAACTAAGATTGGATTTCAAAGTTTTTTTCTTCAGTATTAAAAAAGGAAAAAGTAAAATGTACTTTACAGGCAATTTTTTTTCCTTAAAAAAATAAGGAAATGAAAAGGAAGAATTAATTTTGCATTTCTCATCAACTTCTAATCGTTTTTATAACATACATTTATTGCTAAGTTTTGTGTTCTGTTACAAATTTTGTCACTATTTTTATCTTTACTAGTTCTGAGATTTATATTAGTAGAAAGAAAACAATTAATTAATAAACTGATAGATTTTTTTTCACTGCTAAAAGATTTAGGATAGGGGAGAAAATTATAAATTCTAAGATTTATAGCTAAAAAAATTTTTTTTGAAAGCTTAATAGCGCTGTAATGTCTTTCATTTTGAGATAGAAATGATGACATTATGTGATATCATTCTTATGGATGATACAATATTGACTAATTATTAAACTGCTGCTCGAAAAACTAATAACGATTTTTTAATGTGTCATTTGATGAATATTGTAAATTGTATAGGTCCTTGCTTATATTATTCCAATATCTGTAGCATACACTTGTTTCCCAGTAAATTGCAATTTTACTCATAATATAATGACTGGATGGAATTTTACCTCAGGTCACTTTTTCCTCCATAATTTTAGAAACGATAAATAAAAAATCGTCAAAAAATTTGAGAATCCTAATAGTAATTTTATATTATTTCATTAAAATAATAATATTACTATTTTTTTTTAAAAAAATGAAAGTTTATGAAGAATATAATAGGAAATAATATAGTATTATTGTTGTTAAATGAAAAAAAGAACATTGTTTAGCGTGATAATAAGAAAACATTTCACTACCGATAATAGTCAATTCTGAACATTTGTTTAGGATGGATATTAATTTAGGACCAACGAAAATTTTAATAATTGAGCAGTTTTACGAAGTTTTCATCGGAAGAACTATAAGTGAAGGAAAAAAGAAGAGAATAATAAAAATGAGAGAAAGGAAGTTTTTTGTTTTCGCCTTAATGGAATGCTATTGCTTTCTAATTGTTTTCAGGCGTGTGAATTGATGAAATAAATTTAATGATGCATTTTATCAACTGTGACAAAATTTAAATTTGAAAAAGTTAGGATATTTTAATTTTTTGTCAAACGGCAATTGTTTATAAAGGCATGAAAGTATGGAATGAATGAGATACAGTAGGTTGGCTTTTTGGTGTGAAAATAAGGCATATTAAATGTCCATTGCGATAGGTGTTGCTTATATTTTATGCAAATTTCAATAATGCTTCGAAAATTCGCTTTCTTTTTTTTCCTTTGTTGATATTAGAATTATGCACGCTTGGAAATTTTTTTTCGATAATGTTTATTTAATTTATGGGTATTGTGCATCATTGATTATTAAATTGCATCATAATAATTGTAACATTTATTGATTTCATAATTCGAAAGAGAAAACGAAAACTTTATTATTAGATAAAACTATCATATAATTCAAGAAGATTAACAAGATGGATATTTTTGTATTTTAAGTAGTGACATCTGTTTCAATGACATTTAAGTAGTAGCAACTTGATTGCTTACTTTTAATGCAAAATTCTAACCTGTTCATACTTCTATATTCAGTTGTTCCCTATGAATCTTTGACACATTTCTCAAATATCAGTAAATGCTTATTTGACGTCATAAGACGGATTATATTTTGATTTTAGTTTAATTCAGTTGGCCTCTCGACAATCTGAGCTAATTAGTAAAAATTTTTTCAGTGCATGTTTTTTTCTGTGATTAAATTAACAGCGATGAAGTTGCAAGTTAGGAAAAAAGAAAGCTGAATCAATAACAAATAATTGCTAATGTTATGAATAGTGCATTTCGAATTTCTAAATCATAATATTTCTTGTTATTTCCTTCTCCTTTCCATGCCCATTTGTTCCAAATTCTTCCCAAGTTCTTATATAATTTTTCATTGACCATTATTTTGATTACTATTTCATATTTTACATAGTCGTTATTCCTTCTCAACATACTACTGTTTCGATTATATTTTAATGATGTTTGAAGCAAAAAAAAGGAAGCGATTACTCTAAAAGTTTGCTTTCCAAATAATAAAAATTGGCGAAAATTTTGGTTGGAGGTAGCTTTCAGTAAGTTGAAATCAACTGGGAATTTTAGAACTAAATGCAAAGTTTAAAAAGAAAAATGTGTGGATGAAGTTAATTAAATAAAATAATCGAAAAGCTTCCATTTCACTATGCAAAGTTTTATTATAATTGAGATTTTCAAAAAAATAGAAAAGTGAGTTACTGTGGCAAGGTTAGTTAGAAATTTTCAATTAATTAAATAATCGGATATGCGAAAATGATTTGAAACTCCTTAAAGAGTACGGAAAATTTGAAATTTTTGAATTATTTTATCTGACTAAATCTTTTTGAATTAAAAAACAGAAGTATAAGCAGAATTCTTTTTTCTGCCGAAATATTCAGTTGATAATTTATAGATTTTGTTAGTGATCCTGGCCAGTGGTGAGTTGTTTATTCTTCATGCCAGGAAATTAAGCTTCTCATAATACTCTTAGCGACGAATACAAAGCTTCGGAAGTTTTCGCTAAAAAAGGAATAAAGTTTGTTTAAGTCTTAAAAATAGTGGAAACTAGACAAGGATTAGGAAAAAAGAGTAAAGAACGACATTTAATGGTTGCCAGCAGTTGATGATTGATTTCGTAATTATCAATGTTTACTTTTGAATTTGATTTATTTTACACACAGTCTTATATTTTGAACTTGTTTAAATTTCAGATGGTTCATGTAACATAATGATTAATTGCCTAGATTTCTGGGAAACAAAAAATTTCTATTTTTTAATTTACCAAATTAATCTCTAACACTTTATCGAATTATTTTTGGATTATTTAGCTGTAACGATATCATAAATACACAACTTCTTTGTATTTCTCTGTTTATCTATCTATTCAAAGTACTTTATATTTTAATCTATTTGATTAAATTTATCTTATATAATCAAAAATTTTAACTACTAAATGAGATGAGTTATATGTACTTATTTATAGAATTTCAATAAATTTAAAAAGAGAGAAATATTTATTTAGAAAAGTTTTTTTTTGTTTTTCTTTTGTTTGGAGTTCTTTAATTTTCGTTTTTTTTTTGCTTTGCATTCTTTATAAACAACTTTTTTTAACAAAATTTTGCTGCTTTATTTTTACATTATTGGAATTTATCTTTAATTACTATTCTCAGAGAAGGTTGAGATGAATATATATATATATATATACGCATAATATTTGTCAAGCATTGCTAGTTTAGCCCATTGCAATTTCTGGCTTTTAAGGTCATATCCTTTTTTCAATTTCCTTACCCATCCGCATTTTTACTCATTACCATTATTACTGCTATTGCAAATATTGCTACTGCTAAGTGCTGCTGACTTTGTTTACTACTGTTGTTACAGCCTTACCACAATGATTATTGCGTGTGGTTTGTTTAAGAGTTCCCCTGAATTATCAGCAATTTATTTCAGTTGAAAACAAATTTCATATATAGCGCTTTTTATTCAATTTTTTCTCGTATCTTTTGCTCAGCTTCATTTCATACATTAACTACTAATGGAATCATATAAATGTGAAATGTTGCGTATATTGGATATGCTCGAGATGTTTTATCATTCTTCATATCATCAAAAAAAAATACATTTTTGTAATTAAATTTCAATTCTTTCATTATCAATGAGTTGTAAAAGGGAAATTATTATCATTATTTCATATCTTTTGCAAAATTTCATCTGTTTTGGTACTAAATATTTAAATGTTGCATAGAGGAAATAAGGCGAAAAAAATGAAAGGAAAGGAAAGAATTGCATTTTATATTTGTCATAAATTTTCTGTTCTCTTTTATAATACACGATTGTTGCTAAATTGTTCTTTTTTTATTATGTAAATTTAAATTATAAAATAGGACATAGGATGTAGGGATTTCAAACATAATTTGGCTAATTATCGGGTTTTTTTTTTGAGATCATGCAAAAGTAATTTTATCGAAAAAAAGTTTACCTGTGCTTTTTTCTTCAAGAGCGCTGAAGAGTAGTGCAGTTGTTATAATTTTATAAAATATTACTATTGCTTCTAATTATTATCATCCAAAAATCCATCTATTCATTAGGTGACTTGAACTAAAAAGGGTGAATTAGCAGAGTAATATTTGATAAGATATTAAGCTATAACCAACTACTGTATATATTTGATATGTCGATTCTTCATTACCATTAACATAATATCAATGATATCAATGCAATCTAAAAGATATAATTGGAATCTAATTTTCCTAATATTCATTTTCATTCTATTCGCTCCTTTTTCTTTTTTGGCATTTTTCTCCTCTTTTTAGCATATCAAATTTAAAATTACATGAAAAAATCAAATGTTCAAGTTAAATTTGTTGCTTAGCCATAACCAGTTACATAAATCAAATGTTGCGTTATTCGAAATCAATACGTTCACGTACGCAATCATTATATCGGGATGCTAAGCGACGTTTTAATAAATCAATTCGAAGCCATCATCAGTCAAACGGAAGGGAGCCGGTTTGTTTGTTTGTTCACTTTTTGTGGATTTCCGATTTTCTTTTTTTTTCGCAATGTTTGATATTGGCTATTTTGGGGAATATAATTTGCTCTTTTATAAGTAAAATTTCGGATAAGCTTTTCGAGTATATATCGTCCTTTTTCAGAAAATTTAATTATAAATATTTCTGTTTATCTAAAGTTTTCATGGCAATTCAACTATAAAGTGGAGAAGGAGGAGGATGTGAAGATATGAGGGGAGGGTGGGAGGTGAGAGAAATGAGAAAATAAAAGGAAAATTGTTGATATTCTAACGAAATAGTTAGCGTAATTGAGACGAATCAGTTCAAAATAACTCAGTCTTTTACTCAGTGTTATGTGCTTTCTGAAAATAATACAATTTAAATGAATATTTCATTATATTCATTTATCAGCATGATAACTTTTACACTGAAGCTGTTGTTTCAAGAAAAAATCAAATTATGTTTTCGATATAAATTTTCTTTAGAGTTCTATTAATTTGAATCTTTCCTCTTACCTTTCCTCTTACTCATATTTTTCTCTTTATGAGACAGTTAACTGGAATTGATAATAAAGAATAAAGAAAAATTCATTTTAAGTAGTTCATTAATGTATGACATAATTATTATATTCCTAATTTTTTTAATGTAATGATAAGGAAATATCTATTGTTAAGAATAAGTTGCTTTTATGCTGTTACCAGAAATTACAAAGGTTTATTTTGTTAAAAACTTTAGCTATACTTTTATTCATGCACAGACATTATAAAATTTCTGCGTGACTGCGCAAATATTTGAATTGTGTTTTTTGAAATTCTTGAATTCATACATCAGTTTCAAATATTCCAAATAGATGCACAGCTAATGTGATCTGCTGTAATTTATAATGGCTTTTTTTTCTTTTTTAGCTCGGAATTTATTTTGGTAATGATGAAAAATAGCAACGGTGGTCTTTCAACTTTAAAAATTTCTATTTTAATTTAGTTCCCATGCAGAAATTTTAAGTTTTGAAGTCCAAAAATTTTACAGATTTATTGTGCCTGCGCTTCATAGGGAATATTTTTTTAGAAAAAGTAACTATAAGAGTGTAAACGGGTCAATGTAATAAAATATTTGTTTTGTGAAAATCACTGCTCAGTAAATAGTAAAACTATATAATATCATTTAGGAGGGTTTAAAAAATTTTCAAGAAATTCGAGAGTAAAGTTCACCTTGGAACAATGTGATATTTATTTTTAGGGTCATAATGAAGGTTATGTAGCTATTGATGATTTCAAAGCAACCGAGAAGGGACAACTTTCCGTCACCAAGGGACAGCGACTTGAGGTTAAATTCCGTGTATGTTTGTACGAGATGCGTCTCCCGGAATACCTGACTGTGCCTCCTGGAATCATTTGTATTTCAAAAAAAAAGAAAAATTTCCTTACCTTTTTTGCAATAATGCATATTCTTTCTTTTTGCTTACAGTATTCTTTCTTTTTGCTTACAGTTTCATCGTTCCTTTAGATGCCTTACTTATCTTTCTTTGTTAATTTCTTGAAATGATCCTCCTCAATTGAATATTTTAGTTATGTTATTAAATGAGTTTGAAATTTTTTTTTCATAAGAAGATAAGATAAAAAAGGAAAAGCTGATAAAATGAAGTATAACTTCTAGTATACCACCTATTATGTCCCATTCACTTGTGTTTTTGCGTTTTATGCTTTGAAGCGATAGATTTTTTTTTTTGGAAAATTTGTTTCTTTTTTTGAATTAGAAGTGAGTTAATATATATCACTTCGATCGTTATGGCCTGTTTTCTTACCTTTCAAGAAATTTGTTTTAAAATTTTAAATCAAACTATGAGCTAATTAAAAGTAAAGCTAATTCAAGAGTAGGGAAATTTTTTAAGTCTTTAAAATTTACCAATTTTTTCTACTTACATTGATAGATTCACCACTTTATTTCATTTTTATATTGATACATGCAGATTTTTGTATGTGTATTTCAGTAATTTAAAAATGCAAAATTTCAGGTGGTAGAATATTGCGGGGATGCTCCAGAATGGGTGCTTGTTTCGATTACTTGGGAAAATGGTGAACAACAGCGTGGACTTGTTCCATGTTCGGTTATTTCATCCATAGAACCAACAGGTTTGTTTAGTTTACGCAAAGATTTAATCCGTTCACACTTAATTGTTAATCTGAAACTTTCCGATATATTATGTCCGAATATTTCGAAAAAAAAGTAATTTAGAATGATAGAATTAGTTTATCATCTTGTTTCTTTTGATAACAGTAATTGTTGAAGAACGTTCGTGATAAAATTTGAATTGAATTGCAACCACTCGAAGCTTTTGAAGAAGGGAATTTTTTTTAAATCACCTATAATTTAGTTGGACAAGTTATTATAATCACTTCAAAAATGGTACTGCAGTTTAAACTTGTGGATTTTATGAACTACCATATTCTTTGCAGTCATTTTCAAATATTTTAGTTATTGTGCTTGCAAGGACGGAACTGTAGTTTTCAAATATTTATTTATTTATTTATTAGTTTCAATAAAAATGATTTAACTGTGTTCTAATTGGAAAAAAAAGAAGATAGAAAATAAGGAGTTCAATTATAATAAGTTGCATTGAAACAGAGATGTTCATATTCTTGTTGTTTTCCTTAAAAGTTTTCTTTTCTATTATTTATTTAGATATAAGCTTTAGCTTTTGTTTGCACTTTAGATGATGGTGGTGGCGTGTTTGAATATTTGGTAACTGATACTTTATACTTGAACGTGCTGTAGCAGAGAGAGAGAGAGAGAGAGAGGGAGAGGGAAAGAGAGGAAGAAGAGATAGTTGTTAATAATAAATAGAATCGTCATAGACAAAGTGTTCTAAAACACTTCTAATTTTGTATTTTTTTATCATTAGCAATGTTTGCTGACGTTCATTTTTCAGTAATGATGTTAATCCTCTGAACAGTGCGATTCCCAATACATAATTTGTAGTGTATCATAGTTTGGCAGATCTTAAATCGTTTATTTCTGTTGTTTTAAATAAAAGGTTGAATTTTTTTTTATCATGAAAACGAACTGTACACCCGATTTTCCCTCTTTTTGTTTTTTTTTCTTTTCTATCTTAATAATCGTAGGACAATTTATGTTGAATAATCGTAGAACAATTTATGTAATTAACAATTTATGTTGAGCTT
>UPTC01000229.1:0-51550 GCA_900537255.1 Acanthocheilonema viteae | reverse complement strand
GGTTATTGCAAAATTAGATACATTTTTCGTGCTTTTGGCATACACTAAAGCATATATGTGTTTGGTTTGTAACATATGCTTATCAGCAGTATGATTACTTTTTGAGCATGATGTTTTTCGATATAAACCATGATGTTCTGTAAAGTGCAGTCCTAAATGCCATTTTTTTATATTCGCATGAAAATCCTGTTGAAGTGAGCTTAGTTTAATAATCCTAAATTACAATACGTATAACTTTTCCTTTTTGAAGCATTGTAGTCAGGACGCTGATTTTTGTCAATCCATTATTCTTAAAAAACTGGCAAAACTGGCAGCATAGTGGTGTAAATGGATCCTTAAGTCAATAGAATAAATATTAAATTTATAATGCTTCATTTACCACAAAATTGTGTTTGGGATAAATTACAGCTTTGTTCGAACTCTCCACTTTTTGACTCGTTGAAGGATACTTTCTATGCAATTAGTCGTTGAAAACTTTAAATTTTATGATCAAACAATTCCGTTTCTAGTTTTTGAGAATTTTACTCCTTACAAATATATTTAAAATAAATATTTTGAAAGTTGAAAATATAATTTTTTTGGGAAAATGTTAAAAAACTTAAAAAAATATTAAAACAGCTTTGGATAGGCCACATAGATTTCATTTTGCTCGTTACATAAATTGATGTTATTGAGAATTTAATATTTCTGGTAGTTTTGTCAAATTCCCTTTCTCTGATCATTATTTGATTCCATTTTTCGATACAGTAGTTTGTTAAATGTACGTATTTTGAGTAGTTTTTTAGAAGGTATATATATTCTAATAATGTATTCTAATACCAATGTCAATCCACGACGGATTGATATCGCGGATTGCATTAATATTAAAATACCATGTTAAAATAGTTTTGCAGTATCAGTCTTTTAATAATACTAAATTTTGACAATACATATGAAAATTTTGTGATCTAAGTCAAATCGCAAAATGATAATATTCCATTCATGATTTATACGGATGGATTGATGAGAAAAGGAGCAGTTTTTCAATTGAATATTTGTAATGCTTTCTAGTTAATGTGTAAGATTGATTCTGAGCGCTTTTTTACATTTGATCATTGTCCTATTAGTGATTCACAGGTCATCGTTCATGAGTTCGCTATAATTCACTTTGCATCGATCAGTTTTTTTTTTTTTTACACAGCGGTGTTCTTGCCATATTTGATGATTGTTTTGGCCATGCGGATCGCTAAAGAAAATTCACTAAACCTTCCTTTCTCCACCATAAATTTGTGGCGAATAAATATCTCTCTTTCGCTTGTTTGTTATTGGCCTATAGACGTCTTATGTAGTGTTTACGTTTTGCGTGATTGTGCATATTACCTCTCTGCTTTCTTTTTATCTTAATATATGGCCAAAGCGAAATATTTGATTTTTCTGTTTTGCAAGAAAAACTTACTCTATGAAATATCGTTGTGAGGTTTTTAAATCCATGTTGCAGGAATTTTGGCTAAGAATTTCCTATACTTGCAATTAAAGTAAAAAGCTTGCATTGCAATTAAAGTAAATTGACGCCTCATCTGTTGAATGTTAGCATCACTTGAATTATTTATCTGGGAATATATTACTGTTTGCAGGACAAAACTTGATGCTTTGGTATTACTTGTTCAGCAAGAAGTTAGCTATAATTTTGATAGACTAAGACAAAATAAATTTTTTTAAAAGGCTCAAAACAAGCAAAGGGATCAACAAAGAAGTCCAAGCACTAACAGGTCCTGATTATCATTCATCATTATCGTGTCGTGCACTATTTTTCTGAGAATCTTAAATTCTTCCAACTGCGCTTCTTGCACTACATCTGGTATTTTATTCTTCTAGAGAAAAATGTCTCTGCATGCTTCACAATCAGGATTTTCCTTTTTGTGATCCATCTACTTTGTATTTCTAGCAATATGCTAGAAAAAAGTATACACTGCAAACTACACTTTATTCTGGAGATTTTTTAATGAGGGGATAAAAGAGTATTGTTGGAAAGTGGAAAAACATAGCTATTTTTGTTGTCACCCAAGTAGTATTTTGTTTTCGGTTATTTTCAAATATTTTAAAGTTGTTGTTGAAAATTCTCTATCTTTTTATTGCTAGTAAATTTATCGTAACAACACATCCAATGGTGCTGCAGTATTCAGTATACTCCGTTGTCCAGAAACTTATAAGGTTCTGCCGTACTGCACCGTTAAAATTTTGTATGTAATTAGAATGGAAAAGAGTTGAAAAGTGTTTTTAATCCAGTTGATAATTTGCTAATTTTCCTGCAAAGTTCTAAATTTTTCTAAATCAGCTGTATTGTTTCGGTACATTTGAAAATGTTAAAATAGTGTTCAATTTATTTATCTATAAGATTAGGGAATAGTGTTTTGTTTTGGATGCTCGCTATAGAGATATCGATGAAACACTTCGAACATTCACGAGCTCTTCAGCAATCGAACAAGCTGGAAAGAGTGGTTTTTAAAAACTCAGTGTATCAATTATTATATTACTATTATTTTTTAATTGATGGAGTTCTTTATGTTATTGGATCGTT
This sequence comes from Acanthocheilonema viteae, assembly GCA_900537255.1. Classification (NCBI taxonomy): domain Eukaryota; kingdom Metazoa; phylum Nematoda; class Chromadorea; order Rhabditida; family Onchocercidae; genus Acanthocheilonema; species Acanthocheilonema viteae. Next base: position 48,993 of record UPTC01000229.1, on the reverse strand, counting down.
AGTATTAATCACCAATTACGAATTTGTTAAAACATTTTCTGTATTCCACTTTCTTTGTGTTTCAGCAATGAAATTCGGTGAACAATTATCCAGTCATTTAACTCCGGAATGGCGAAAGCAGTATATTCGTTACGAAGCGCTGAAATCAATGTTATATGAAATAATGGCAGGGTTGCCAACGGAACCGGAGGCCCGCGAACAGTACACTTCTCAGATGGACGAAAAATTTTTCGCGGAATGTGATCGAGAGCTTACTAAAATCAATCTGTTCTATAGTCAGAAAATAGCTGAAGCTCAAGGAAAATTTCACGAATTGAACGCTGAATTAATGGCCTTCAAAGAAACTTTGGAAAATCGCGAAACACAATCCATCGCAAAATACAGTCTATCAGGAATCACAGATTCCACCGCCTTACGGCAACGAATCAAACGACATAGCATTTCCACGCGAAATATCACTAGAGAGCATGCAAAAACAGCGCAGCAATTAAAACTTGCTTTCTCCGAATTTTATCTAGCACTAGTTCTGTTGCAGAATTATCAGCAACTAAATGCAACGGGATTTCGGAAAATTTTGAAGAAGCATGACAAATTGGTTGAAAATGAGCGGGGCTTAGATTGGCGAATTAGTAGAGTGGAGAAATCGTCTTTTTTCGTGAACCGTGAAGTGGAGACATTAATAAATAATGTGGAACGAGATGTAATCAATGATTTAGAGGGTGGCAATCGACAAGCTGGTATGAAACGACTTAAAGTACCACCGTTAAGTGAGAAACAGCATTCTACTACTACTTTTACGTTAGGTCTCTTCCTTGGAGCATTTATTGTGCTGGGTATAGCAATAGTCATCTCGTGGTTTGCTTCTGAATCACGACCTACTGAACCAAAATGGGTTGCTGTTAGACTTTTTCGTGGTCCGCTATTGCTTTTTGTTGCAATTTGGCTATGTGGTTTGAATATGTGGGGATGGGCGGAAGCTGGTGTCAACCATGTATTGATCTTCGAAGTTGATCCACGGAATCACTTGACTTATCAGTCGGTGATGCAAATTGCCTCGTTCATGTGTATGCTATGGTCCCTTGGTGTATTGGGATATTTGTACTGTCATCTTATTCATTTACCACCTTTTCTTTTTCCTCTACTCTTGATGATTATTTGTGTCGTTTACATATTCAATCCGTTGAAGAAACCGAATAGCATCTTTCAAAGAAATAGTCGTTTCTGGATTTTAAAACATTGCTTCAATTGCTTCACCGCTCCGCTACACTACGTTACGTTCATCGATTTCTGGCTCGGTGATCAAATGAATTCATTAGTAACGAGCTTTCTTGATTTCCAGTATTTTATATGTTTTTACACCACAGAAGTGGATTACATTGATTGGACGCTTTCGGCTCGAACGGTGAATATGACGACCAATGAAGCGATTCCTTGGGGTTATGTTGATATCAATACAGGTCGTGATATGTGCACTAGTTCATCCGGAATCCGCGTCCTGGTATCGATCTTTCCGGCTACAGTTCGATTTATGCAGTGCTTGCGGCGTTTCCGCGACACGGGCCATGCACGCCCTCATCTTATCAACGCTGGTAAATATTCTACGACCTACCTCGTCGTTTTTTTCAAATCTCTCAATCACTGGGCTGAGAAAACTGACCCTACTGCAACGAGTATATTCTTTTATTTATGGATTGCATCCTACATTTTCAGCTTTGCTTATACATTTATCTGGGATATTTTCATGGACTGGGGTCTTATCGATCCATTGGCTCCTAAAGATTCACCCTTCCTTCGCGAAGAAATGATTTACGGCAGCAAATGGTATTATTATGGTGCTATTGCGGAAGATTTCGTACTGCGGCTATCCTGGGTGCTCAATATTTCACTCGGTGAGGCGTGGACAATGGAATCCGATTTATTAACTTGCATAACAGCTCCGTTAGAAGTGTTCCGACGTTTTGTATGGAATTATTTCCGGTTGGAAAACGAACACATTAACAATTGTGGTCAGTTCCGAGCCGTTCGTGACATTTCAGTAAAACCGATTAAGAAAGGTGACTTGGAATCGTTGCTGTCAAAAATGGACGAAGAAAACGGTGTTAGTCACCGTGGTCAAGATCTTAGAATACGTGTCAAGAAGCAAAAGAAATCATCAAAAAATCGACGACAAATCTTGCGGCGTGCACGATTCGCTCGAATTGCAATCGGTTATCATTACAGTGCCTCATCGCCCATACTAGCCGAGACCAAGCATTGACGTGTTTTTTTTCATATAAATTTTATCATATAAATGTTTATTTACTTACAGTTATTGCCTGCAGTCGTTCTTTCATATTTTCTTTTAAGTCCGGTGTTATTTTTCTTTTTTAAATAATATATGTATATATGTGAAATGTATAATATGGGTAGAATCATAGTTTATATTTTGTGATGCTGGGAGAAAACGATGAGAGAGTCTGACTTGGAAAGAGCGACATTGTATTTTGCTTCTTTCTTTCTTACCAGTTTGAATATCCGTTTTGGACTAACATAAATTATACTTTCGACCGAACGAAATTTAAGTAGTTTACGGTACTGAAACTGTCTAGTTTTTCTTTTCGGAGAAAGATGAATTTTTCTTTTCAAGCTATTCATCTGAAGTTGAGCGGTGCGAAGTATTTTATGGTCTTTACGAGTTTCACTGTTCAACAAATTCCGGTTTATGTGAGCTTGGTTTCCCAGAACACAATTTAGCCATGTTTCGGATGTAATGAAAAATGTGTTGAAAGCAGTAGCGTTGCCATCATTGCGGGCAGTGATATTTTGATCTTTTGAAATCTTGAGCAATTTAAAACATCATTCCTTTCGAAATAAGGAAATATATTGGGTTTAATAGGTGAAAATTATGAAAATCTTCCTGCACCTATTCAGAATTGCAGCTTAGTTTTTGTACTAATTAGCTGGCATAGATATTACAGGTAACTGTCAAAATTATATGTCTTGTTATCCAATTACTTAATTTTTATGTATTTTTGAATTTATTTCCAGAATATGAATGTCACATTCCATAAGGTCAAGCTGTTCATACTGGACGATATTTTGCTTTGAATTACACATTTCACAGTGTTTGCTGATATATACGTGTACACACACATTTATCTTCTGCTTTTTTATGATCTGATGCAGATATGAAAATTTTGTCCTTTAAGATATAACCGAGGGAACAGATTTATAATCAGTTGTTCTAACTGATAAGATCAGGAGAAGTTTTAGGTTAAGGTTTATTTGTGGAAATTGCTTTATGATGAATTGCTTAGAATATTTTCAATTCAAACGGATTATTATAACAACATTGACTTATTTCGGAGCGAATTTATTTTTTACGATGAGACAACGTTAAATTTTGAACTAAGTTGCTATAAAAGAGATAGATTTCGAATTCGGTTACTATATTTCCTAGTTATAATGAAAATGGATTTCGACATATCACGTTTTATGCATCTCCATCCAATTAGAAACTGAAAAAGTTTTCAACTAAATTAAACTTAAGTTAATGTGAAACAAATAGGTGCCATGTTTGAAATTCGATTTCAGATGACAATACATGACATCGTTGTTACATATTGCTGTGGAAAACGGAACTGTAGAACAGTTGCCATAATTTTAAAGATTTTCTCTTTTTCAAAACGATGTGATGACAGTTTTAAGTGTACCCATCCGGGGATCTCGTTCAGCTTGACAGTTTTTCAAAGTGCCTATTTTTAATTTTTCCTTTCATCCTCAATTTGGCTTTAATTGTTTTTTTTTGTCCTAATTCTTACATCTATTTCATTCTTGTCGAAGTTTTTTTATTGAGCTTGGAAATTTTGTATATTTTCTCATTGATAATTGTTCATATATTTTCAAAATTTTTTAAATTTTATTTTCAACAGAAAGAATTGTGTGGCAATAGTTTTAGCATATTTCTTATCATTAATTTTATTATTTTGTTTACCATTGTTCAGTTTGTTAAGAGCTCTTCAGGTTTTACAATGTGCAAGAGCAGGTTACTTGAGTGTTGGCCTGGAACTGAATGTCCCACTAGTATTGTATTCACGGTGGAAGGCTCGTCGAGAATGTCTTTCACATGTTGCTAAATTTTGTCGTAAAGATATTTTCAAAGCCGATCTAAAGCAGTACAAGACAGCGATCATATTTGGGACCGAAACTTTAGTAAGTTGAAAATTTGAAGCAAGTTTGTTGTATCTTAGGCTGTTTTTGATTAAGTTAGATGATATGCATAGAGATATTCGTGTTGACTATGGCATCTTGAAATTAGTTCTTTGAAGTGTCATTTAGCTAGAACCAAAATTTTCTCGTTATACCATAAGGTACCTATGCGTGAGCACTTTATTGCTACTTAAGTGAAAAGTAAATGGGACAAATTTTGCAGATGAGTGATTTGTCTATGAAAATTATGGAAATGAAGACTGGTTCCTTCTTGATAGCTTGTCGTTTTCCATTACCGCCATCCGAAGGGAACATTCAGTGGCTATTGCTTTGCACCATTGGAATTAGCTTTGATGCTGTTTGGTTATATGAAAAAATTCGTTAGTAAATTTTTGCTATCATATGTTTTTACATTGCCTTATTCTAAATCTTTGTTTCTTCATTTCATGATATTTATTGTAATTCACAAGTAATCCTTAAATAAGGAAATAAAAAATCACTCGTAATTGGAATGTAGCAGCACTTCAAGAATATTGCCAAGTATGACGTCAAAAACATGCCATTGAAATAGAAACTGTCGTGAGAAATTTTCTTTGTTTCGGGAGAGCAGATTGGTATTTTACAAGAAGGTTTATTGAAAGGAAGGTTGGAAATGTTGACAATGAGACGATGAACGGTATTGAAAGATGAATGATCAAATTCCTGATCATGGTTGGTAGCGAATTAATGGAGTCCCTCTGTTCAGAGAAAGGAGTGCACATCTGGTTGGGGTGAGTCCCAATTGATCTAATAATGTCCAATATGTAGTTACATATACCCAACAATGATAGTCATGCAGAGCTGCGTGGATAAGTCAAGTCAAGAGCATGTGATCAGGCAATGTGATGTGATGAAGAGAAAAAAAGGGAATTGTGTGATTACTCGTTATTAGTTAGATTTGTTGTTAAAAGGAAAGAAGTGAACGTGTAATGATGGGAAATGTTAGTAGGCTATAACTGTGAATGACATTCGAGCAGCACGAAATAAAGAATATATCGTGTGGCAAGAAATTAAATTTAACATTGACGAAAGATTGTGGAGGGTAACTTCTTTAGTCTACAGAATCTCTGTTCGTGTGGGTAATTTTGTATCATAAATTTTCGGGTTTCCTGATAAAAACTGATGACAATAATGTATATTACTTTGAAGTTTTTTTTTTTGTTTTGCACATCGCGTTTCTTCATGATGATTGCTTTATTCTCACATTTCTTGAGGAGTAAGGGAGAGCATTGGACAGTGTGTTGGTCACCTCTGTGAAACCTTATCATTTAATACATTGTAGTGATAGCACTGTAACTTTCTTTTTAATTCTTACTGTTTACAAAAAAAAAGTGGAGATAATCTTAAACTATAGAGTTCCGGGACATTTCGCCTTGTGTTAGCAAAGAATTTGAATTCCTTTTTTAGAGTGAATAATAATGAAAAAAAGAATGGAAAAAAAATATTCCAAATTGTGACGTCAATGTGTTCCATAAGGAATTGCAGAAAAAGACTGACCAAATCAGAAAAAAGGAGGAGGAGGATAGTAGTGAGAAGTTGATTGATGATAAGTAAACTTTTAGTATTATTTGAACGATTTCCACGGAGGCCTCGGTAAGGTTGTCTTTTATACAAATCTCTTCCAATTCAGTGGATACAACAAAGCAGATAAATTGTATTGTCGGATCTTCTGTCATCTCCAATTTTCAATTGTTTTACTTTATATAGAAGTTAATTAATTTTTTTAACTTTTACTTATTCCAATATAGTTCTTTTGGAAGAGTGTTTCTAATGTCTTTCTCGAAATAATTCCAATAGTCGGCAACATCGCTGCATTTGATTCTGATTCTGAAAATACTTTTTACCTAACAACTAGTATCTATCCTATATCTATATTTACTTCAACACTCCACAAACCATTGTTCAAATATTTACACAGTGAATAGCTTAGCTAATGTTTTGGAAAATTTTTCTTACTAGTTATACAATTAAGCCTTTCCAGATAAATTAGAAAAAGTATATTTGAGACGGAAATCTCAATTAAGTTTCAAATTCGCTAGCACTCCAATTCAAATTATAAAACGTCTGATTTATAGTAATTTGCACAAAAAGAAAACTCTAAAATATTCCACGAGGTTGTGAGCTTCTTTCATAAGATTTATTACTATAATCAATTTACAGCCAGTTATTCTCAAAATAATTAAATATGTCAAGTTGTATATCAATATTCTACCAAAAATCTTCATAAATGAGAGAACTAAATGCATTGCTTAGATCTTTGATCAATGTATGATGTTTGGCCAAGAATATCAAGTTTTTTTTCACATATAAATGTGATATCTGTCTATATAGAACAAATTAAACATATTTGCATGCAATCTAGCATTTTGCATTAATTAACCTGTTTCAGGTAACAAAAACACAAGTTGTAAAGTTATTGCTACAAATTAGCAATGCTTATTAAATAATTACATACATTAGTAATTTGATATAGCGATTGATACAGTATTACTCTAATACCATAATTTCGAGCATATGAGTTAAAATAAATTATGAAATTTAGTCATATTATAATACAGATAAATAATACAGATACAGATATGATATACGGTAAGACAAGGGAGTGTCAAATTGCAAATGACATATATTTTTTCTAATAACCTCAAGCAGGCTTAATTCTTATCATTGCTGCCTAACAATTGTTGATTAAATGAATAATAGTTTTGGAAATTCCACGCAAGCAGAAACTATTCGGCACATTATTGACCTGACAGCATGTCAAGAACAACATTCTTGATAATTCTTAGTGTTTTACAAAAAGTATTAAAAGATCGTTTAATCAGTAATCAATAAATTATATCATCTATCTGATCATTTAGTTGCTTCCTTATCATGCTCATCATATAATTTGAATTTATAAATAATTTTTTCATGCTGAATTCAAATAGATTCTTCAGATAAATCGAATAAATTTCATGAATTTGATCTGCCAATATAATATTACTACTTGAATGAAGTAATTGTATTACTATTATAGTTGATAAAATTTTTAAAATGATTGAATTGATTTCACTTGAAGTCAAAATACCTTTCAGTATATCGCTTACTATATTCTACTATATCGTGTCTTATATGCTATAAAGTATAATATTATTTACATTGTGCTAATTGTTTCATTATGCATAATATTAAGATTAAAATTTTTTACTTAACAACTTCTTAACTTTATTTGATTGTAAGACATCGACAAGCAACTTACTGCTGCAAAGCAATAACTTTGATTTTCAAATAAATTAATTTCTTATCTGTTAATTTCGTTCATTTATCATTACATTTATTGTTATATCTCATCATCAATGATTTCCTCAATTTATCAATGGGTCTTATGTAGTGATAAAGTATCTAACAATCCCATGATTACTCCAACATTCTCTCGTAATCCATCGCCTCCTCCTCCTTCTCTGTGCTTCATTTTCACTCATAAAATTTGAAAAATGTTACAAAGCCTTACCTCAACTGATAATACTTCTGACAAAGGTCTCCTTCTTCCGCTCTTTGCTAAATAGTTATCGATTAATTTACAATGCTTGTTGCGAATCCTCATCCTTATCATTATCATTCATTGCTAGCTCTTTTTTTTTCTATCTACAATTCTCCCCTGATAAATAATTGACTTTTTCTCACTTCAAGGACTCCATCTGTCAAGAATTTTCTCGAAACTGATTTTTAATTATAAATATTTCTAAATCTTTATTTTTCTATGAAGCATTGCTTGTAAAATGTAAACCATTCTCATGGCACCGTCTCCAGCGGATGTTTTCATCCCATAAAAAATTGTTTTTTGCCTAAATAATTTAATCCAACCATTTTATCAAATGATTTATCTTACAGTTTTTACGAGTAAAATCATTTCTTCTCATGATATCTACTTTCTTCTAGTGTGAATATGTCCATCCTTGTAAATCTCCTTCTTACAAAATCTTTTCTATAAAAGACCATAACTTTGTATCAAGTCAGTTTCTTCGCAGTTTACACAGTTTTCTACAGTTTTACCAAAGTCACCGTTCCCGTTTTCTTTAAAATAAATTGTTATTATATTCTTCTTGTGCTACAACCTTACAAATCCCGAATTCGTCCACAAAGAACCCTTCTCCACCAAATCCAACTTCCACCATATTCAAACCGCAATTCAGTCTAGTCAAAAGTTCACGACACCATCTATTCTTCTCACAAATTCAATCTGACAAAAAGAACAATTGAATAATGCTAAAGCATAGTTTAAGGTATTTGTGGGAATTTTTAGTTGAACTATACCGGACTATAACTAATTTCGAAAGATTTATATTCCAAAGCAGTTACAGTTAAATCAACTATAATTAATTTGCATTGTTTAATTATAATTAATGGGAAATAGCGAGTTATTGAAGTATTTTTCCGTATTATTCCAACTTTCAACATTCCATGATGGAAGTAAGATAAGCATTTATTGAATCTTGTCATTGTTGGATTAAATTTTTGTACGAAAGTTATTTAATTCACATTTCAGATTAAATTAATTAGTTACAATAATATTCTATGCCAATAAATACATAAATTAATTCAAAAAAAATTACTATAAATACAAGTAAAGGTTAGTATGGAAAAGTAATATTATTCATACGATTGTAAAGTCTTTCGCCCACTAATGGCTTAAACCACGATGTGTGCTGTTGTTTCATAAGTTCCATATAATAACGGACGGAATAGTTTCCGTTACAGAAATCTTCCGCGCAACAATTATCACATCGGACCATGTCTGTTCCGTAACCGTTTGATTCGCAGGGCTCACGGCATATATCACCGCATGCACGTGACACGGCACTAAACGCTTTCAATGACGTTTCCACGGTCGTCTATAATCATTTCTATGATTCATTATTTTTTACCACTCTTTTCGTTGTTTCTATTTATTTTTACCTTATCAGTATTTTCTAAAAGCTATTTTGTTTTATTATATATAAGTGTCACTACATAGCCTATTGGATAAGTCAAAAAGTCAGTCATATTTCATTTCTGAATTATCATTCTAAGCTTTGCACTAATTGCTAATTAGCCCAGATTAAAACAATTGAAAGATCCGTGATAAAAATTAATCATGAAATCATCTGTATCTGAATTGTTGGTCTACGAGTAATAATATTCTCACTAGCTAAAGCAAGAAATCCCGAGATAATTCCAGTTGGTTAAAAATCTGCTAACACATGTATATGAAAAAAAAAGATGAATGAACGCATATATAAAAAAGAAAAGTAAATTAAACATTTACAATGCAAAATTTTTCCCACGGAGCGCAAATGCGTGTCGTTAGATCGCGATCAATTTTAATTAATGATTCATTAGCGCAAAAAAAGTCATCATTTTCAGGTGTTAGTTCAAGCATTGAGTAAGAGCACGAGTAACATTTTAAGGCGATTACAGTGCTTAGAAAAAACATCTTCGATAGCGATGGAAATATCGATAATAGAATTAGCTTTGAAGGATGTATAATGGATCTGAAATAATAATACTTACGAATATTTGTTATTAACTGTTACCATTTTGCTTATTACTTTGGCTGCAAAAGGGTGTATTTTTTAAAAGGCTTTTGTGGATTAGGTGAATAAGAGGCCTACTTCCTATTTCAACCAACAAATCCATTAAAATAGACTGCTTGCTTGAGCATTTGTTCTCTACAGCAGCAATCTTGGCCCTATTTTCAATCCAATTACATCTATTCCAATATTTCCCTCTTTCACTAATACACATTGGCTATTAGCGCCATAACAATCCAAAATAGCTTTTCATTCCATCCTGTTAACAACGGCTGCACCTTGGCCATTATTTCTTTTGGACCGCCTAGCAAAGACTTCCTCCATCTTCAACCAGCTCCCAGCAATGACAACTTCCAAAGTGATCTCGCAGGATTCTTCAAAGATATCCAAAATTCGACCTTTCCTTTATTTGAGTGGTTTGGCACCACTTACGCCAACATCTCTGAAACCGTAAGTTCATTTGTGTCACGCGTAGTTTTACGTCAATAAAAAAATAACCTGCAAGTAATGATGATAGCAATTAATTTTAATTAATAGCTATTGTATTAATTAGAATGAATTGCCATTACAGAAACCATAAGAGGTGCAATGATTAAAAGAGATTACGCAATGTCATTCATCCAATGATATTATATGGATGAAAATTAGAAATGATTTAAATTCAGATTCACTTGTATCATCAATTGTGTGGCAGGTCTTCGACAGATTGTGCCATCGCATCTTTCTGTACTTCATATTCCGATCGAAGATGACGAAGAAACAGATTTAAGTCCATACTGGCATGCTGTATTTCGTAAAATTGATAATCAAAAAAGAAATGGCGGTAAGGTGCTCATTTTTTGTGGCATGGGCATATCCAGGTTTGAACTTTTCATTAAATGCCTTTATATGAATTTGAGAAGTTAATGAAACGAAAATGAAATAATATATAAGTTGGTTTTTCTGGAATAGTGGGCAATTTTTTTAAATTTCTCCAGTCATATAGTTCCAATTCCTGTCTGAGAGTTTTGAAATACTTTCATAATATAAATAATTATTTTTATCATATTAAAATTCAATTTATAGATCAGCAACTTTTGTTATTGCATACTTAATGTGTCTGGAGAAGATGACCTTACGAGATGCCTATAAGGAAGTACAGAATATACGAAACATTATTTGTCCAAATGTTGGTTTCTTCAAACAAATGATCGAATTAGAGGAAAAGGTAATATTTCCTAAAATTACACATCCAAATTTTAAGAATGAACAAGGACAGAAAGAGTAGTAATTTTAAAATACGGTGTTGACCAACACTGACCATTGCTGAGAATTGCTGTATAATACAATAGGGGTCCATACTTCTAGTATGATAATAATGCAAATGCCCAAAATAATAAAAGATTTGCAAATCACTGTCATTTATAAGTAAAGGTAATCATCACAGTATAATTATCCAATGAATCAATAATTGATCATTGTTAGTTTATTTATGAAGTTTCAACTTACTTATCTCATTTACCATTAAGCTTTACAATCAAACTACAGTGAAGATTATCACTCCAATGAATGGTGTCGAAGTGCCGGATGTTGTATGGAAAGAATTATACGACGAGATGATAGATGATATTAATAAGAACGGAGGCTCTTGATTTAAATTTATAACCTAAGCTATGGATAGCTTATTCTGTTCCAGTAATTTATTTAAAATTATACAATTACTACCAATTCACTAAGTATATTGCTTTCTAACTCCAGTAATGTTTATTCAATTTTTCCACTTCTCTCATTTTTCTAATTATAAAAGCCCTTGTTTCATTGTAGGAAATTTGAATTAGAAATAGATTTAATTCATTAAATGAAATAAATTATTAATTGAAATGTGAGTTATTTTTTTTAAAAGAAATTTTAACATTAAAATATTGAATTTTCCAGAATTCTACAAGTTTCAATTTTATATATTTGCAAATGAAAGAGAAGTGGGAAAAGTTTTAATCAACCATCGCTATACTTTTCTTAGCAAATTTATTGGTTTCTTCTTTTTTTCTGATTTTTTTCTGATATTTGAAAAATCATTATCAGTAAATGAGTGAACTGGTTCAATTGAAGTTTAACATAGAAGATATCTTTCTTTTTAAAGACTGTTACATTTTCATTTTTAAAATCGTAGAAAAAATGGATGTTTATTAATGATTGCTTTGAAGAAAAAGAACTTCCAGCAATTGATTCTCTCGGGCCTCTCGAGTATTCTTCTTTTCAAGTATTTGAACATCAAGCCAAAAAGCGTATAATGTTTACATAGCTGAATCACTCTGAAATGGCACTTTTTGGGATCTGTCATTTTTGTGCCATTTATTTTTCCTTTCTCAAAAGCATTGCCTATCATTTAATCCTCGTCTTTTCCTATTTTCTTTTTATTTCGAAATTTTATATTTTCTTTTAAAATTCACGCTTTCATAGCCATATTTGATATATTTTTTTGAATTTTTTGTTTTTTTCTTTCTTACTTCACTCAATAATTTCATAATTATCGCGGATTTTATGATTTTATTAATAAATAAAAATAAAACATAATTATTCCAAACTACCTTAATTCGATGACATTAAATTGGACTTTACTGTACCATTAAACGGACATTTGCGATGCTTGTTGTATTCATTGCAACATTGCTGTCTGTTTCGAGAAAAAAGTGAGCTGTTATTATCGGTAATGAAATTATTTTAAAATGATACAAAACAGAAATAATTATTTTGAAGGAGTATATATCTTATCAATCAATCGAAGTGATGAAAAAGAATGTGAAAATGTTAACTTCATGTCAGGAAGAAATGTTTGATGTCATTATAAGTTCGAGTTAGAAAATTCAATTTCTTTGCACTCATATATGGTATATATCTAATATTATTAGTTAAATTATAAACACTGGAATTAAAACTAGAAATTTATTTCTAAAATCATCAAATTTATCAACCTGTAATAGAAGAAAGCGGCTAACTTCTCCGCTTCAACTGGATGGATGACAAGAATGAGCGAATGACAAATATCATTGACAGGCAACCAAGGCAGTATTCCAGGAATGTTTCGAAGTTTTAATCCAGCCGCCTTAAAGATTATTGAAGAAGTTATGATAAAATGTAACTTTGGTAGTAACAAAATTATATTAGAAGACAAATCACTCACTTGAGCAACTGGTCCGGTAAGAACATCGAAAATTCGAAATCCGGTTATATAGTGAATACCGAGTTGAGGTATCACGTATGAAATTTTCTTACATGTCTACAATTAATGGATTATTATTTAAATTTATCCTATCAAATTTCATTATTTCATAAATTTCTCATCAGATTAATAAAAAATTGGCCAGAAATTGATGAAATACACTGAATATGTTACTATTTTTCACCTGAACATCTTCAATAATCATCGTTCCACTGCAATAATCAGGAAACACTTTTCCAGGCCATTGCAATTCGTTCACGTAATATCGATCAAAACTATCACGTATAATAGGCTGCTTCGAAAGTATCTTCAAAATAATATATTATAAATAACTATCGCTCAAATGAGTAAAAATCGTTAATAAAAAATTTAATATTTACAAATGTAATATTCACCGTACATCCTAAATATCCATCAAAAGTATCATTCGCATTATCAAGTAATTTTTTCAAATTTTCACCAAATAATACAGCATCTGAATCCATGCTAGCCATTAATGGAATCTGTGAACATCGTGAACTGTGATAGTAATTATTGCTCCACCATTTCAGCAACAAATTTTCCCACCTAAAGCTTTTTTTTATCTTTCATAGTATATACAAAGGTGACAGTTTATGAGAATTCCTCTATGACATTAATATTGAGCGATGATTTTTTTCACGGTACCGTCTGGTCATTAACAGCAATAATATAAATGTAAGTGATAATGTAATTTCTCGAAAAAAATTAACTCAAATGAAATGCGTTTAATTTGAATTAATTGATTGGTAAAAGAAACGATGAGATTGTTGTTAATCAATTATTAATATTAAATATTTGAAAGACATATATATGTATTTCACATTAATTTACTACCCAATTAATCAACTAATTATTCATCTTTTTTTTAGAAATAACTGATATAATTTAATGAAAAAATAATGCTTAAAATTTCTACAAAAAAGAATTACAATACTTGTCAACAAAATTTGCCAATAAGATATCATGAAACTGCATGTTTTCCTGGAAAATGGCATCGGTATTGTCAGTTTGATATAATTCTGCCTCTGTTCTGATACCAATGGAAAAGATTACCTCAAATAATTTGAAATTTTTGCTAACTGGTTAAAATTCACAAAAAAAAATAACTGAAATTTTGGATTGTCACTGAAAGGAGAAATTTGATTCCCATCCATATATGTAATTTAGTGATTTCTAAGACTGTAAATTTAATTAATTTCTTTGCTTCAAGTTTTTTTTAAAATTGCTCTGTAACTTCTGTTTTTTTCATAACTATCTTACACTTCTTAAATATATTAACAAGATTTTTATCGACAAAAATTACTCTTTCTAGAAATCTCAATAATAATGTGCCAAATAAATTAAATACCTCAATATCATTATGTTTAGCTTCTATTGCCCAAGTGTTCCTGATCAAATTCCTGATCGAAAAACCGTTCTTATCCGGTGTCACTGCTAAGTACAAAAGTATCGCTGCATGTTTTCTTTCTAAAAATAAAATAACTGTAATTCTGCTTGCGTTGCAATTTTTCCTTTCAGTTAATCAAATTCCAAGCAAAAACGAAAGCATTCATAGCATTTTTTCGCACCATTTTTGGCAGATCACAAAAACCAAGCAGTGTTCTCAGAATCTGGTAAAATTAATTGAAAGAGAATTAAACTGATAGATCATTCGAAATAAATTCTTCCTGGAGAATTTCTGAAATCTGATATGCTCTATAGAGTTTTTTACCAGATTCCAGAAAAAAATAAATTAAATGCATTTCAAAATGAGTAACAAAATTAGAGAAAACTGATTTCAGAATACTTTACTTCAGCATTAGCAATTAAATGTAACAGAACAAGACGAAATCCACTAACTGTTAAATTTCAAATAGTTCATTTAAAGTTACTTCATTCTACTGGAAAATAAATTCCAACTTTTTTAACACATACTCGTACAAACTGCTGGTTCGATCAAATATAAGAATGGTTGAAAAATCTTCTCGTATTGATTGATTTTGTACCACGCATAGCGAAATTCCAATCCTTTTACAAAAGATGATGAAGGTTGTTGAAAATTCGAATTTAACACAGAAATTTCTTGCTTAATGGAAAAATTGCATAACTTTCGATGGCCATAAATCCACAAAAGAAGGACAATGATTAAGGTCGAAGTACCAATAAATTTGCCTCTCATCATTTTCGGATACGGAAACTTTTTGATAATCTAAATCATACATTATATGAACTTTTATCCCAAAAAATAACTTTCATTTCTTTTATTAGCATTCAATTTGTTTGGTTTCACTAAGCCATGATAGTGTTCAAACAGCAAACCGAAATGCTTTTCCGATTTACTGCTTGGATAAGCGAGGCGCACGTTCGAAATTCACTAGTAAAGAACATTAAAAATCAAATTATCTTTAAAGTGACTCGAATTTCATTAGCATTAAATGTGATAAACAAATAATATTACAGTCTTATTAATGTAATACTTATTGATATAATATTTAATCCTTAATTAATTATCTCTTAATATCCCTTAATTTTCCATTCTTCCTTAGTTGCAATTTTCTTGTGCAGAAATTCTGTTTATATTTAAATAATTGCCTGAAAAAAGAAACAGCAAAATTAGTAATAAATCAATTTCTCGAAATTGCAACAACACCTGACAAGATGACTTCTTGCAGATAATAATTATATATAAACGAATTTTATGCAAAATGTTTCATAAAAAAGAAACAAATTTGAAATGCAAGAACTGTTGACAGACATATCTTTATGTCATTGACTTTTAAAATGTGTGTGAAATTGGAACAATTTCAATGGTTCTAACATAGTGATTAAAAAAATTTGATATATTTTTTCAAATAAAAATAAATTTAATTAATAAAGCGATGCTCGAATTATAGATAAATTGGGATATTATTAAAGAATAAGGCCTATCGAATAACAAATCTTGCATTTAATAGGAAGAGAAAGAAATTTAATAGGAAGTTAGCGCAAGCTAAGCAAGTAATCAAATTTTTTCCTCACAGTGGGTTAAAGTTGAAAGAGTTCTTAGAGGTGATAATATTCGGTCGTCTTTCATCTGTATTCCAAATATTGCTGAAAAAGGTAGGTGGGGTGAAATATTTTAATGACATACTTTTGGAAAGGAAAGAAAATGAAAGCAACCGCATAATGAGTAGCGATTGAAATTCCTAATGAATGAAAGGAAAATTAAAATTTAATAAGTGGAAAAAATTATTTCTATCACTGATAATTGATGGATTTCACTTATCATTTAATTATACTTGATTGATCAATAAGAAAATAATGTATGGACGTGGAAAAAGTGGTAAACTGAGAGAGAAAATGAGTCTAACTTAGCTAACCAGACATTTTAAAATTCTGCTTGAAATCTGAAATAATTCTGACGAGTACTAAGTTAGATTTATGTTTAGCGTATTCTACAGTGCTGAAGAATGGATAGTTAGAAGATCTTGCAGTTTTGATTAAAGCAACCACTTTCGTGCATATTTTGTTCTTCACAATTGAAGCTTATTAGTTACTAGTCTGTTTTTTTTTTCAATTGAAACAAGCTAGCGACTACTTGAAATGGTTCCTTCGGTACTTTATATTGTAAATTAGAAGAATTGAAAACAAAGGTGTTTATTTTTATCAAAAAATTTTCTTTATAAAAAAGTTTATTAAAAAAATACGAATTAAAAGATCGATCGATGAAATTATTTAGCCGGTCGAAACCATTTGCATAGCTATTTGCCTTTCTACAAATAATCGCTTCTCGGTGCTATAAATGGCTAATGTATAAGCCACAGTTATTGTTAATATCGTCGTAACACCCATTAATATTAACATTGTTCCCACTGCAAAATTTTGATATTTTAACAATAACAAAAGCAAAAGAAAGCAACAGTATCTGAAAACTTTAATTCATTAATTATAAATTCATTTCTTGCTTGTTGTCAAAATGGTTTCATATTTTTTAAAATTCACTATTTGATAATAGTCGAAAATATTTGCCGATTGAATTTCCTAATCGTACTTTATTTACTAATTCTAATTCAATTAAATTGCTAAAATGCAGTCCTATCTAAGATATTGTCATTCACTGCATATGTGGCAATAACATTGCGTGATACTACGATAGTTCATCTCTACAGTAATGATCACAATTCAATTACATTTTCTTTTAAAAATTAAGTCATTCATAAATTTAAGAAGGAGTAAATTACAATTTACTTGGAGTAATTGAAGAGTTTTTCGTATCTGACACCATCTAAAATATTCTTTTTAAATACAATATTTATGAAAGTAAAAATTTATTAGATATATATGTGTAATTAACAAATTAACTCAAAATAAATTGAAGCAAACACCCGGAATTATTTGTTTTTCACGTGATGCCATTTTTATTTTGTCAAACATAAAGGAAAAATGTTTTCTGCTTCCCAAGACGATCAGTTATTGCGTGTTTTTTCTCCCCTGTACTTCGGCTGATTCATTTGAATGTTTTTAATTCAGTCTTTTTTTTGAACAAATTTCATGAGAAATTAAAAAACTGCATACCATTGTTGTCGAATTTGTGCTATTTGTGAAATTGATAGAAGATTCGTTTGCTGTTCGATTGGAGAATGTTTCATTGTTACCTGAAAGCAGCTTATATCACACTGATTGCTACTGATGTAATTATTAATCAAAGTCAATTGGTGAGGTGATATTATCATGAAATTATCACGAAAATATTTTTCGTTGTAATAGGTTGATATTTGCTGTAAAAGCAAAAAAATGCAAAGAATACTTTTTATCATAATTAAATTAAAAAAATGTATTAGCGATCTTTTACAATATTACTAAATTGCATACTTCGTAGATGAAATTACAGTTTTAATTTAAAATGTTTTCACCGTTTAATAACATAAAATAAGTTCGTAAAACAACATGAAGTGACTAATTAGTATCATGTCTAATAGATCAATCTCATCATTTGGAAAATTTTAGGCTAGCTTTTTGAAAGTTACACTGAACAGTGACAGTTCAAACTAGCTAAAGAATTAACTCATCCATTATTATGCTTATCATTCCATTCAAGCGTGCTTAAATGAGTAAATAATCTTGTAATATTTATATTAAAATAATATAATATTCAAATTATGAATATTAGATAGCATAAGACTACTCATGACTATTCTCTTGATCTTATAATTTGCTCTACAAAGCCGGAAAAATATTATCTCGTTGTTTTTGCATAAATGTATAATGAATGTATGTGCATAACTGAATGTTAGAAATTTGAGTTATCTGATTTTATCCTTACTTTCTTCATGTGTCATTAGGAGATGCTTTTAAAATTGCAAAAAATGCCTGAGAATCAACTCCAACTTGTGGTATTGTAGTAGAAGCACTAATATTTATTCGTGAAGGTCTCAAAAATTAGATGTCGATGAAGTAAAAACAGTAAATGAAATGTGTTTTTCAGAATCTCTTCTACTCAATCAATTTATCTATCAATCAGTCATCGTGATGTCATCAGTTAGCGACCTTTGGCATTATAATCAGCTGATTGTACTAAATAATTGTTTATTTTGAAAAGGATAAGTGCGCATGTCACAACCGCTTGTTGCCACATTTAATAAGCAAATTGATGTGTAATCTGTTATCTATTCATTGTACGTATCGGATGTGCTCGAATACAATTAAAAATAGGGAATAATTTGCATAGAGAAAGGAAAGTATTGAACAATTGCTGTTGTAATTTTCTTGAACGATAATGTAGCAAATGACATCATTTGTGTCGTTTCAATTGATGATGTAGAAAAGGTTATTGCAGGAGAGTGAAGGTGTGCTCAATTTGTGCAACCTTAACCTCTCCTAAATGACAACAAATTCAAAGCTATGATTGTGTGAAACTAATTAACAATCAATTTTGAAAATTTTTATTTTTTGTAAAATCTCTCCTTGCATTATGTTCCATTATTGATCACTAATGGCAACTAATCATTTCGAAATTGTTAAAATTAGAATGAGAAAAAAAGATGCGTGAATTATCAGCCACTTTAAAGCTTCACATATTTGTCAACTTGAAAAGAGGCCAGAAACAAGATGGCAGAAAAGTGATATACCACATTGAAACTTTTCGTAATGTTCGAATAATAAAACGGATAACAACAATATCGATGACTTTCGAAGAAAATAAAATGACCAAAAGTGTATTTTTCGCCTAAGCGATGTAATTTTAAGTTCCAATTTGATTTGCATCAAGAATATAAATTTGTGCTAAAATGAAAGATAAAGGATGAAGGGTGAAAAGTGAAGGGTGAAAGCGTACGGACGATACTTTTCATTAGACAGTGACATTGGACGGTTATAATTGAACATTGCTATTAGCAGCAGAAATGCACATCTTGTCTGTCTTTTTCCGGAGACTGTTTGTAGAGAGCTGTTTCTCGCCCGTCCATTCCTCTTTCATTTTGGGAATTTTCAAAAAGCAAAAAAAAAAACAGTTCTGGAGCTTCACTAATAGTAATAGATTTCATCGCCTCTTCACTGATTTTATTCGGAAAATTTCAAATAGTTGGGAATTAATTGGTATTTACTCATTCATTTTATTAGTACAGTTATTCAGGCTCAGAATATTTCGAACTTTCATATAATATATAAAAAATTTTTGGAATTTGATGTTTTGGGATACTAACGCTGTTTTTCTGCAGGAAAGTTATAATTCTGCAATTAATTAGCTTTCAATTCTTTTAATATATTATAGCGTGGTATTTTGCAACAATTCTAACAACGTTGTGAAACGTGATGAAATGACTTCAATGTAATTACTACGTTGTGCAAAAATAAGTTCAAAAACTTTTCACATCATTCGATATGGGAATTAATTAATCTTTAATTTAAATATATTTATTACCTGTTTGTCAACACCTTTTACTTAAATTTAAAGCTGAAAAGCACACACGAGAAGCAGCCAAAAAACTCTCAAGTCCTTCTAGAAATTTCTATTTGGTATATTCACTCATTAGCAATCCTTCAATGATCATTTTGTACAAATGAAGATATGGGGACAGAATGGCGGTAGACATCTGCATCTTTCATGTCGCAGAGTAGAAATTTATTTTCACTCACTTCAAAAATATTTCGCATTGTCAGCAACGTCCTTCAGAAGTAACAATTTTAATTAATGCAAAGGCTATCTGCAAACGGATCGGGAATAAATATCAAGGTATAACATGAGGGGATTTTTTTTTAAATTTAACTTCTCCCGAAAAATCTCAATTTTTGTCTTTTGTTTTCATCCTGGTTGTATCGATCGTGTAGAAGATGTGCCGGACTGTTTGGGATCTTCCGTGATAGAAGCAATACTCTCTCCAATACTTGCCGATTCCTCCACTTCTGACCGCTGCTTTTCCTTTTCTTGTACAGCATTCAATACCTGGCTTACTGTATTTTGTGTGACAGCTTCTTGTAGTGCTTTACCATATTCCGATACATTTTTCGACTTCGTTTGCTTTTTGCTTTCAATGATTGTTGATTCTGTTAATGTCTTTGATGACTGCTTGTCATTCCCTTCTGATACTACAGAAAACTGTGTAAAATCCGCTGACGATGCAGATATTTGCGTTTTATCGTCAGTCAATTTCTTACTTCCAACAATCTTAATAAAAGATAGTTTGTTTATTATGGATTTCATTTTCTGTATCTGATATTTCAATCAGCTCAGGTGAACGGAAAAATAATAATTAAAATGTTTCAACAAGTGCACTAAAGTCAACTGAAATATGAAATGAGTCGGCAAAATTTTGATCATTCTTCATCCGGTTGTTAAAAGTAATGGCCGAAAACGAAAAGTAAATGAAGCATTTTTAGATCGAAAATTCCTAAAGAATCTGAGGACGATGATTCGCTCAGAAAGAAATAGGTAATTAAAACTCATTTATTTAAATGATTTTAAAATGCTTTTGTTCAATTCAGAGAATAGAATGAAAAATTACCACAGATTTTCCAACAGTTTGCGCTTTAAGATATAATTCTGGCGCATGTTTTTTGGATGGTACCAAGTCTTTTAAACCAATTACTCTGAAACCGTATCACTTACTACTAACTGCATAACCGATTCAATTTCCAAAATATTAACTGTACCTAATGTTTCGTTAAGTAACGAAGATTTTTCGAAATCGACTTGAAAAATTATATAGATGGTAAAATACTTTCGTATCGATGTCACAAAAAACATGGCAAGATTTTTTTAGCTCTTCTATTCAACAAAAGCGAGTCCTCTCTAAACACACTTCCTCACTCCCATCACAGTTATCAACAATTCACATGACTCAATAGACCGACTTCCAAAGATTCAGAAATCTATTTTTCTTTTAACAGAAGTTATGCCTACCCTGATTGTGTCCGGTCAGGACTTATAAACGGAGTTCTGGGATGATGTTTGGCAGTAGGTTTGTGTGAATATTCGCCGCTCCCTTCACTTTTCGGCAAATCATTGTGAAAACTTAAGCGTATAGAATGTTCGACAATTGCTTTCTTTGGTTGATTGGGCTCTGCATTTGAACTGATTAAATAAGCTAATGCAAGCCTTAAATATTATGCCAGAATTTGCATCATGACTTCTAACCTGCAGATTTCCGGAGAAATTTATCAAACACGGTAGAGAAGTGTAACAAAAAGTACCATCTTTTGTGGTTGAAAATTTCTTCGCTTTTAAACAATTTGCTGAACCATATGTGATGAGCAATAATGTTGCGATGGTTAAATACAGTACATTTATAAAATCGATCTGGCATCGGATTTGGATAAAAACAGAAAATCGGAGCTCTTCATCACTGACCTATCCCGTAGCTCAATTCATCACAGAATGCCATTGCATAGGTAATGAAATAAAAGACTCATTATAGAAACCCTAATTAATAGTGTCAACTAACAAACATTTTGTATTTATCTCTAAAAATTAGGTTGTCAATATCTTCAACATCTGATATTAGACAATTTTTTGGCTTCTAATATACAGTTCAACAATATCAACAATCAGTAAAGCAGAGCATTCAATTCTAACTTCATGAAAAATAACAAATGAACAAGTCGGATGAGTAACTATGTCATAAGCACAGTACCTGAGTGAACAATGCTGACCAGAGTGACGAGAACATCGCAGCAAGGGCTTGTCTCGAACAAAACCGCACGTTTTTCTAGAGAATTATAGAAATGACTCTTTGTGCGCTATTCCGACCTATTAAAAATATTAGCTTACAGAAAATACATTTCCATTTCGATTCCTATCTCAAAACCTTCAAAGTGACACACAATTTGGCATAAATAACTTTTTTACTCGAAGTTCAAGCTTTCCCTTTTTAGAACTTCTGTTATTGTAATAATCAAGCCAGAAATTGCACACGGAACGTTGCCAACGGAGACAAAGCGACATCACATTGCTTTCAATAACAAATGAACAAATTGTTAGACAACAGGCTTGACTAATTCTAACGAACCGTCTTGTGGACTGTTAAAGTGGGTTTGTGACCGATTTTAATGTCTTACTGCCAGTTGTGAAATGTAATCTATGAAATAGAAAGGGAAGGATTATGCGGGGTTTGGCGATGTGGAACCTGAAGGAGGGACAGATTGAATTACAGAGTGGGAGGGGAGTGGTATTACTGATGATGTACAGGCACGGAACAGAGGAACACATTTGGTGAAAGGAAACGGAGATTGATAAGATTTCTAAAATTTGCAATGAAGCTTGCAGTTAATGAAATATTGAGTATATATAACGTAAAGCTAATTAGTGTTAGTAGAAAAACAATTGAAAAGCATTAGAGAGCTATTTCGCTAATTATGGATAGGATAGAAGAGCATTGTTCAGTCGAGGTAATATGTATTGTCGGAATGCGCAGATGTGCTGTTACAAGTTTTATTTTGCTAACTCTTCAGGTAACTGTCCTTCATGGCTGGATTCTCTGAAGCAGCAATGTCGAGACGGCTCCAAACGTTGAATACGACGCAGCAGTCGGTGCAAATGATGTCTATGTGGCTGTTGCATCATCAAAAAAGTCATGCGGAAACAATTGTCAAAGTCTGGCTTCAGGTAATTGCTTTCAGTTCTTTGCGAGTGTATTATAACGATTGACTGGTAATGTCATTTGAAGAAATCATATTTTATCATCAAGTTTTTGAATCAATTTTTTTTTGAAGACTTGTTCTGTGGCGAATTAAATTTAAGATTATATTATTTCTCTGAGTTTTGAATTCCACTATACAATTTTTATGATTTTGGGGCATTCAATTTAGGTCAGTAAGTTTTAGGCTTTCCATTCTTTATTGGTGCGGTGTTCGTTAATTTTCTTAATGTTGTGGGGAACAAAAAAATTCTTCAGTATACTAAAACGTGAATCTTTAAATGTGAAGATGGAATGAGGGGATTAGAATTTGAAGCTTATTTATTCTTCATTAAACGGTGGTGGAAACAGTTGATGTAGCTTTGTGTAGAAGGAATGCTTTTGGTTAAAAGCATGCTCTATTATCATGCTCAGGAAATCAAGAAAGAAACGACGCCGGTTCGTTTAATCAATCTGCTCTATCTTGCCAACGATGTTATACAAAACAGTCGAAAGCATTGCCCACATTTCATGGGAATGTTTTATGAAAATTTAGAACCAGCTTTTAGGTATGTTCTTTGTAGGTTTTGAGTCTTCAGTTACTTTTAAATCGCTGTGGTGTTTATTTGATTGAGGTGATAGTGATTAAGATTGTGAGTGTTAATCAGTCTGAAACAGTTTTTTTAAATTATTCAAGTAGACAGTTTTAGATTTACATTCATATTACAAGTCCATCCCCTTAGGTAAGCTATAGAATAATATCTCAGTGATTGCACCGTATTTCTTACCTTTCGTGTCTGTGGGATAAAATAAAAATAAATTTATTCACTTGACGAAATCACTTTGCAGGCACGTGAGTGTTCATGCGGATGCTGATGCGGTAGTGGCAATGAAAAAAATTTTAAGAGTGTTTCGTGAGCGCCAAATATATTCGGACGTGAAGGTAGATCGATTAATGAATGCCGTAACATCGTCGCTGACTGGAATAAGACTTGTCGAGTTCAATATCGAATTAGGTGGAACAATTTTAAATACTGAAAGTATTCAAAAATCACGTCAAACACCAACTACACCACCGAACGTTGGAAAGGCAGTGGATTCACCGCATTTATCAACTCCCACCGTTGATGCAGATTCTCCGGAACCAAAAAAGGTCAGCTTATTTTTTTTAATATATGTCATTTTAATTATCTGTTAATTCTTTCATTTTATATAGTTTTCTTTTATTTTCAAAGCTTAAGTGAGTTTGAAAGTCAAGATTCTTCTTCACTAGATCTCAATTCTTGCAGAGCAAAATGGACGGTGAGAATTTTGACGTTAAAGTCATGACTAAAGTAACAGAAGACGTAATAGCGTTGTTGAAAAAATTGGAAGATCCACCATCAGCTGATGCCGAAACACGGTAGAAATTTACTCTAATTGAAAATTTCCAGTCGAAGTACTGTTTTTTATTTTCTATTCTACATGTTTTTTTTTCTTTACATTTGGTTAAAACTGTTTGGAGTATTCTGGCTATACTATGAAATAGTTCATAGAAATAATGCTATTGGAAATTTTTTGCTTGCAATTAATATTTGGACACATTTATAGGTTCTAAACGTTTTTTTAGCCAACTGATAGCCTCATTTCCGGAGACGATAGCAAATCCTGCTCTTTTAAAACCTATCACAAATGAATCCCAAGCAGTGGAATTATTGAAAAAGATCAAGGAGGCTGAACCTGTGGTTAAGGAGTATTGTAAAAGGTGATTTTTTTTTCGGATATTCAGTATAATAATTCAACAGCTTTCACATGCAAGCATTGATTTCATAAATGATTTTCATCGCATATGCACTTTAGACTTGCGACAGAAATGGAGGACAGGCGGTCTTTGCAACTGCTGCTACCTGAGTATTTTGGTTTCTTGAAAGCAAGTGCAGTAAGAAACGACGAGATGTTACGATCTGTGCGAGAAAAAGTGGAAAAGTTAGAACAGGAAAAAATATCGGTTAGTTTTTATCATTTTTTTGATAGAGAAGAAATTAATATTTTGATTTTATGACTGAATAAATGTAGTGGTATATTTGACAAAATCTTTGATTCAGATATTTTCGCATCAGGGCTCAACGTCTATTATATTAAAAAACTGAAGTAAGAATTGTTAGTAATTTTAGTCGCAATTCGTTTTTTTTTTTTTTAAATCAGAACGACTTCGAAAAATGATATGGAAACAAAGCTCTTTTTGCCTGGTAAATAATTGAAAATTTTTTCAGGTAAAGGAGCACTTTGATTCTTTGCCTGATTTAGCCGATTTACCCTCTAGCGCGTTACCTCCACTTCCATCACTAGGTGAATTGTTCAAAAGCGGTAAGAACGAAAACGAAGATGATGTTGAAGTTGAAAAGCTTGAAGGATAAATTTTATAGATTTATGAAGATATGACATAATTGTATTTTTTCTCATTTTCACTGTTCAGTTGTATTGTTGAAGTGTAGGTTTTATTTCCTTTATTGTGATATGTTTATTAGCGATGTTGTGGATGTGAACATATAAGGATTAGATAAGCTGCTCATTCAGTTCCGTTGCTATATAAAATCATGCCACGCTACTTATTCTTAGCCAACCTATACTAGTTCTTTTCTAAATGATTCATTTGAGATTACTTAGTACTCTTTGTGGTGAGAGTTGAGCAAAAGAATAGCTGCTTTATATGAAAAGTGGTGTTTTCACTCATGTATATAAAAATAATATATAAAAAGTCAGGAAGCTGGTTTCTATTTGATCTCGAAATAAATTCGTAAAATTTTCCGGGAAAAAAGCTGTTTGTTATGGTTTTATTGCACCGATGACAGTTCTTCAGCTCTTTTTAAGAAATACGGCGAACATATCGTCGCAGTTTTAGAAGAAAAGAATCTTCAGATATAAACTGGAATAGCAATTCATTTTGAATGATGGAGGTAGTGAGGGATGTGTCGTTAGTCAGGATATGTACTATGCTCTCTTCAGCTTGCAAAGTTTTCGGAGTAAGGTTAAGATCAGAAAGAAGACTGACATGCGATTAGATAGAAGGTTCTTTGATGTTTGAGACTGAAGTTTTGCGTCTGATTTTCTAGTGCTATTACGCTTCTAATGGTCCATAAACGTTTTTTTACAGCTTTTTTCATAATTATGCTCCCAAGATCTGGAACTTGAAAAGACTGTAAATGTGTCGTTTATGGATGTTATTCTTCAGATATGGGTATTGTTGAAAAGATTCAGGAAATTGAGCATGAAATCAGTAGGACGCAGAAGAATAAGGCCACCGAGTACCATTTGGGTCTTCTAAAAGCAAAACTTGCAAAGTACAGACAGCAATTATTAGAACCAGCTACCAAGGGTGGTACCAGTAAGGGTGATGGCTTCGATGTGATGAAGAGTGGTGATGCTCGAGTGGCAATGGTTAGTTGTCCCAAAGACTTATATTAATTTTCTAGTATATGTATTCGTTCCTACCTGATTTTTTAAGTTCAGAAAGCAATTAAAGGATCTTATCTACAGGAATAAATGATGAGTGCGTGTTCCGTTGAAGTACATACCCATTTCATTGGGTTTTCAATTCAGCAGAAAATTACTAAATTAAAAAAAAGCAACTCTAAGGATAATTTTTATTTCAGGTTGGTTTTCCTTCAGTCGGCAAATCAACATTATTGTCAGCACTTACTACAACAGAAAGTGTTGCAGCTTCATACGAGTTTACCACACTTACATGTATACCAGGTGTTATCGAGTATGAAGGAGCCAATATACAGTTGCTTGATTTACCCGGTATTATTGAAGGAGCTGCGCAGGGTAAAGGTAAGATGTCTTTTTTTTGTTTTTTTTTTTTTTTAAACGCTCTTGATCTTGTATAACCAAAATTCAAAGAAGGAGCCATCTCTGAAAGTATTTAAACGATGTAAGATGACTATTAATCGTGTAGGTCGAGGAAGACAAGTTATAGCAGTGGCGAGAACAGCTGATATTATTCTGATGATGCTGGATGCTGCGAAAGGCGAAATGCAGGTCAGGCCTTTGTAGAATTATAAATTTCTGTTATAAAGGTATTTCATGCCGAAAATGGAAAAAAAGCTTTTAGTAAAAAGTGAAATATGTACACACTTAAAATGTTTGGATTTGTTAGGAGGGTTTGTTAGCAATTTTGTTTCTTTTTGATAATAGCTTTTGGTATTTACCCTTTTTTAAGTTTCATTGCTTTGTGTTTAGATGCGATAGAAATTTCATTCTGACTTACCAGCTATTATCAAGAAGACATTGTGACTTATATAAGTTATCTAGTTTTTATTAATCAAACGCTAAGAAAAAAAATAAAATTGTACTCTGTTCCCTAATTTTCTAAAAAAGATTTTAAAAACACTTCAGAAAACTCTTCTTTCAAAAGAACTGGAATCAGTAGGTATTCGCTTAAACAAGAAACCGCCGTTAATCTATCTCAAGCAAAAGAAAATTGGAGGAGTGAAGTTTACACATACGGTTCCATTAACACATTGTAGTGAAAAACTGGTAATGACTGTATTGCACGAGTACAAAATTTTCAATGCTGATGTCGTTTTCAGGGCTGATTGCACGTAAATTTTAATTCTTTCTGATAAGAAATAGAAATATAAAATATGAGTAAAAATTGTAGCTCCAATAATCGATCATAGATTTTTGATCGAGAATTTTTATGTCGCTACTTGCTGAATTACTTGTAACTGAAAAGACTTATAACTTTGCTTTTCCTTGTTTGCTTAATTTATGTTTCACAGCATATGGGTGATCTTGATATCCCTACATATCAGATTCAACAAAATATGAAAGCAGTGTAGTCAAAGTGAAAATTTTCCGAAGTTAATGAAGTTGATCTTTATTGAACAAAAATTAAAAATTAATAATAATGTCATTCTCTTAGAGTGGATGAATTGATTGACGTCATACAAGGAAACCGTGTATATATACCATGTCTTTACGTATATAACAAAATCGACCAAATAAGTATGGAAGAAGTGGATAGGTGATAAAATTTCTTATTATTTAAGAATGAATGAAGAGTAGTTTTTGATTTAATACCCGATTGTCCAGTCGCATGAGTCGATCAAAATAAGTGAAGAGGAGCAAAATCAAAGTTGATGCGTTTCAATTTAGACTTCAGTGCTCTATATACAAGAAAAAAATTTTTTTGTTATTCACATTAAAGATAATTACAATTACTGCTAAGAAAAGTAGAACTTGTATAAGTCAATGCTTACATTGCCGTATTGCAGGTTGGCTCGTCTTAAAGATTCAGTTGTGATTAGTTGCGAAATGAAACTAAATATGGATTACATGGTGGAAAAAATTTGGAAATATTTGGCACTGATCAGGATATACACCAAAAAGCCGGGGAGTACAGCTGACTTAGGTTGTTTGCAAATTGCATCATAAACTGAAGAATTTTATCTTTCGATGATTGAAATTCAACTGAAGTATGGCATTCATGCTCTTAGGCTATTTTCTGGTTATCAGTAGACTACATGCCTTTTATTGATTGTTATGTTTAAAATTTCTAAGTAAGTTGGTGGAATTTCTTTCAGAAACGAATAATTTGAAAATAAATATATTTTAGGACCGAACGATGGCTTGATACTACGACGTGGTGCAACAATTGAACATGCTTGTCATGCCTTACATCGCAGTCTTTCTGCTTCATTTCGCTATGCAATTGTTTGGGGTACAAGCGCAAAGTTTTCACCGCAGCGAGTGGGCATACATCACAAACTTCACCACGAAGATGTGGTACAAATTGTCAAAAAGTGATTCTTTGGGAGTTTTCCTCTTATTAATGGAGTTCATTCACTTGCTCTAAAGATAGTTGAAGATAATTTTGTTTGTTGTCTTTTCTGTTTTTGCTCAATATTGCTAATTGTTACTATTAGGAGATAATATTCATCTTCGTTTAACAAGTAGTACTAAGTAAAGATAATTTCGTTCATTCAACTTCTTATCCCAAATAAAACGTATTCGGAATTTCTGCATATGATATTTTCAATGAAAAAGAAGAAATAATTATTGAAAAGTAGCACTTGGTTGTTAATGATAAGTGAAGTTTACTTTCCATGTCTGCACTATATCTCATTTTCCATGTTTATTCCTAGGTTCTGAATATGATATTACAAATCTCGAAGTCATGTATAGTGTGTCTTGTGAATGGAAAAATATCTGGAAAAATTTAAAATACGTGCCAAGCAATTAAAACTAGATCACCATTATTATCTTTGCAACATTGTGATAAAAATTTTCATCTTAATTTCGTTTTTGAAGATATATTGAAGATATATCTATGCCTAATACGTTCATAACTATGCTTAACATAAAAGTTTTTTCATTGTCCATATTTTATTAAGTGCTTTGAGGAACTGTTACGAAATAACTGAATCAGGAATTAGGTCATGATCCGAATCAAGAATTGATTCAAATAGCTTTGAGTCAAGAATTAGATTATATGGATTTCTTTTAAGGATCCACAATCTCAAATCATTTTTTCAAATTATTTGTGGAAGATATTTGTTACGTTTCTGCATATACTTGCAAGATATAGCGTGTTAGTCGAATTTGTAGGGCACACTAAGCAATTATGAATTATATGGCTCGGTATGGTACGGTTCGACAGTTTTTTGAAGCACAAAAATTGTTTCTACCAGTTGTGGCCCGGTTTTCTAACGAGTCTTCTGCGAAGATCATTCAAACGGCACATGAATA
The DNA here is from genome assembly GCA_900537255.1 of Acanthocheilonema viteae. Lineage (NCBI taxonomy): Eukaryota > Metazoa > Nematoda > Chromadorea > Rhabditida > Onchocercidae > Acanthocheilonema > Acanthocheilonema viteae. The sequence goes on along the minus strand of UPTC01000229.1, from coordinate 19,198 downwards.
CAATCAGGAATTACGATTAGAGAATGAGCATATAGAAACAAAACGGTCTCGTTTATTGTATCAAAGCAAGAAGCGTGGTATTCTGGAAAATGATATATTATTGGGTGAATTTGCGGACCAAATGTTGCAAAAAATGAGTTTGCAACAGTTAATGCGTTACGATGAAATTATTAATGGTAAATATATGGAATGGGATTTATATTATTATCTTGCCGGAAAGAGAAATTTGCCAGAAGATTTAAAGGATTGCGAAGTATTCCAATTACTGCTAAATTTCGTTAAAAAGAGGACCGAAAAGGTCTGTGAAGAGGCAAAATGGCAAAGATAATGGCGAAGCTATCTTCATTTCCTAATACAGTTTATTTCTTAAAATTGTTTCTCAATTTTTTCTATGAAAAATTGCTGTTCTCGTCTTTCTTTTTACCAAATGTTATATTATATTATCAAATTTCTCACGAATCCAGATTCCAGTCTTTTTTAAAATATTATGTTGATAATTAGATGCGTCCGCTTTTCCATATTTTTAGTTGTAACCTTCTTGCCAAATGTTTTTTCCTGTGCTTGTTGACATTATCGAAATAGTATTGTAATTATAGATTTTCTGGAGTTTATGTTATTGTGAATAAAAATATGAAGCGGTTTATTAGAATTTTAAATTTCGTCTCTATCAAATGGCAGCCTTTATGAAGGAAGCCTAATCAAGTTTAAATTTCATATTTCATTTAAGTTGCTAAGTTTACTCTGATTTACTCGATGCAAAACTAATGCGTCATTTTACATAAACTGACGCATTTTTGAATCATTGAAATCTTATACATGTAGGCATTTGAATAAATGGAAATTTGATGTATCTATAAAGTAAAGGTAATTTCACGTTTGAGTAATTTATTGTATTTCGTCTGATTGTTCATTTACTACATTGCTTTTGCGTTTGATACATCGTGTATAATTTTAATGCTTAATATTTAGTAGTAAATTTTTAGGATGAATATTGGTAACGTTGTGATGACGTTATTGATCAGTGTGTTTCCTATTTCTGGAATTCAAATGAATCCGGTTTCAATCCCCAAAGGACAAAAACATGGGAATATTGTTATTGCTGCTGTCATTTCAACGCCACTTCTGCCAGATAATGACGGTTTTGGTATCTGTGAATTAGAGGGTTTCGATTTGAATCCAACTGGTCCACTTGTACCATGCAGTTTTCTTGACGAAAGGTTTGTTGTGCTTGAATTACAGTTAATTTACATGCTATAAAAAACCCAGTTTTTCGATTTAAAGTATGGAGTATGATTGGATGCAAACTACTGTTTGTGAGAGGAAAAAAAATAGAAATGTTAGGTTTTGGATACTATTCTTGCATCAAGCACATATAAAAGTATAGCCAGAATAACATTCTTTTTAGGTGGATTGATTGCGATGCTCCAGTGGATTTATCATCAATTCCTGAAGCTAACAATACAAAGGTAGATTCTTTAATCTCTAAAACTTTTCCAAGGATTTGATTTGTTAAATGATGCATGTGTTGTGTATAATTCATTATCATTATTATATTTTGCAGGTGGATGGTGCATGTGTTACATGGGGTGGCACACGTTATGAAAATGTGGAACAAACAAATGTAACCTGCCGAGTATTGCCGTGCATCGAATGTCGTGGTCCACGTACCTTCTTGAGAAAAGTACCCTGCATCAAGTATGCTTTGTCCCATTTCATATTTTCGAAGATAGCTAGTTCACTTACTTTGGCCCTTACTTTATCTTAATTTTTATTCAAAAGAATTTCGAAATCTCTTCTTTACCAATAATATATTTATATAATATCACTCCAAGTAATTGTTATATTAACATTAATTTTAAAAATCCTTTGACTAAAATTTCTATCATTGTCACCGATGTTTTCATTTAAATATCTTTGCAGATATACGGGTCATTACTTTTTATCAACACTGCTGTACTCATTATTTCTGGGGATTTTGGCAGTAGATCGTTTCTGTCTTGGCTATTCAGCTATAGCAGTTGGTAAACTGATGACACTTGGTGGTTTGGGATTATGGTGGATTGTTGATATATTTTTGCTGATCACGGGAAGTTTGTTGCCTGCGGATGGATCTAACTGGCAACCATATTATTAAGGTTAGCTCGTATGGGTTTATAATAGAGAGATAATTATTTATTGCTAACTTGTTGGAAATGTTCATATTGTAAACAGTCGCTAACATTTACTTGTTGGAATTATTCATATTATAAATAGTCGTCAGACAAATATTGAAGTACTTGATAGGTAAGCTAGCACTTGTTGGTTTTTAAGTTCAGTCCTCGCCAAACTCAATAATGAAAAACATTGAGAACTTATGGATGGCGTTACGTGTCTCAAAGCATTCCGTAATGACTGTTTTTCTTATGGTATTAATAGTCAAATCCAGATGACAATTGCATTTGACTGTTACAGTTAATAAAAATGTGTAAATATGTACATATTTAATAATATTGTCATAGCTTATGCTATTTTGTGGATTAATTTTAAAGTAAAAAAAGATTATCTTAGAAAAATTTCGTATGGATTCACTATCATCGTTCAACATTTTACGAATGGTTACACATTCAGATGTTTATTCATTAAAAACAAAAATCAGAAGTTTTGAGAAAACAACGCTTAAAAAATTAGGCTGGTTTGTGTTTGGAAATGTTATATTGTAATTATACAAGTCATCTTATTCGTTTTCGTTTAATCTCAATTTGTTTTTCTCAACTAATCCATTTATCCAAAACGTTTAGTATATTGTAACTTTATGAAGCTGATGTCAATAATAGCGATTTTTGAATTCATATGGATGATTTGCTCGAATAAAATCGGTTTTATAGACAATATTTGGATAACTGTCGGTGAGATGCATATTATCAAAATTTTATTTTTTCTTTATCTTTATTTTTGTAACGAGTGCTGTCGAATTTTTTTATTTAATTTTAGCTGTGGACTACACATATGCATCAAAGTTCTTTGTTAAATATTGTCGACCATGGTTTTTTAAAGGATGATATGAAATGTGGTGATGCTAATTCTCATAATCAATATATTTATTTATTCTGAAGAATTAAAAAGTTTTTTGGTACTTTTGAATATAAATAGATACATGACAGGAGTCATTCTTGAAGAATAAAATTGATAAAGGAAATAAATATGTAACAAGTATACTTACATCTGCTTGAGTGTTTCTGTTTGATGTTGAATAGCTAATCATGCAAGATGAAGAGGATCTAAATGTAAATTACTGCAAAATTATTTTACAAAATAGTTTCACTTGGGAAATTTTCAGATAGTAATAGTTTTTGAATTCGAATCACTTAGATTTTCAGATCTTCTTATTGCCATTCACCGATGCAAATTTATAAGGTGATAATTAACTACGATATAGTTTTAACCTCTATATTCAGTAACTAAATGAGCTTTGTTCCACTAGCATTTGCGTCCTTTCAAATCCGATCATTTCATTTTTGCTTATCACTGATACGATGAAGTGCTTACTGCATTTCATTGTATTAGTGATAAGCAAAAAATGAAATCTGGAAATCTAAATAATTTAGATTTAAAAACTGTTACTATTTGAAAATTTCCCAAGTGAAACTATTTTGTTTACTGCTGAAACTAATAGAATTAATGAGTAACTGACATTTACAATTATAGTGACCCCCTCGCTCCAATATATCCGTGCAGCCAAAAGTAGCAAGACTGACCTTCAAGTAAGTTATTTCTGTGGATGAAATTCTAGTTGAGTATTATGAGAAATGTTCGATCTTTATTATACCACAACGGTTATGCAGACCCATTTATACATTTTTCTAGGAAGAATAGCTTAGCACAAATTTGACAAGTTTGAAGCTTAAAATTTGTGTTTACTAGACAAAAAAGTTGCGAAAATATGAACTTGGTGTAAAGCTAAGCTATCATTAATAATGTAGTCGGTGATTAATTGCATAGACTTAGTATCCCAAATAAAGGCAAACAAAGGCTGTCATTTCAAATTCCAATTCAAGCAAATGGCGTTCTTCTGATGATTGATTCAATGCTTTTGCACTGAAAAATTTTTAATTTAAAGTAATAAAGCACAGGCGTCATCACGTGAAACATTGCCACATAGTTTGTTCAATATCAGTTGTCTGATAATCTGCAAATCAAATCCTAATTGCATATTGACTGGAATATAAAGTGGAAATGATTTCATTTTATCAGATGATTCGAAAATCTAAGAGATGGATTCATAAAAAAAACTTTTCACGCATGATAATACCTACCTATGAAAATGTTGCACGATATTTGGTATAATCGGACCAGGCCAATAACATCATTCTGGCCTAAAGAACATAATGATTACGTATTATCTATGCTTATTAGGTAGAATCTAAATTGACAAAGTTGAGAAACATAGTATTAGGTTTGCAAGAATAACGAGATCCTATTCTCAAACACTTGCAAATGCCTTAATTGTAAATTAGTCTTTTTTTTATAAAAAAAAAGTAAAATCCGTTATAATTAGGACAAATGGATTCATAAAAAATATCTTTGATAAATAATGCGACCAGTCTAATATTTTAAATACAGTTTTCATTTTATATTATAAGATATTGGACTGGTCACTTTGCATGTTACATTTGATTCCATCATACCTCATTCGGTCAGAGTATTCGGCATTCATCCTTTAACAAGCAATTCCGGCAAGTGTACTATGATTTATTTTGATAATTCTATTGGAGTTTAAATTAAGATTGATCATTGTTTATAGCATCCATATAAATGATTTGAAATTAAATTTGATTAAATTTGTTGTTATGGTGATCAGAGATTGGAATGTGTATGAAGAAAATTAGAAGTGCATGAAGTATGCACTGGAAAGATGCTAAACTTCATCATATAGTAGAAAGAAATGATGCGCAGCCTTAGATTGGATAATACTTGCGTGATCCACGCGAGAAATTCAAAAAGACAATATGAAGGTAGAAAATGAATAAAGAAAATGAATTATAACGGTAAAAATGGCGGAATCAAACACGGATAGATATAACGACTATTATTAGAAATAATTACAGCTATAGCATCAAGAATAAATAAATAACTAGTAAGCGGGGTCAAGCGTCATTGAAACGTGAGATATATGATCATCCAGAGCTAATCTGATATCTCAATTGTTTACTACATATATATTTTCACTCCTTATTTCCAGAAATAAATACAAGAAACAATCTAACTGATGTCTAAAAGTGTGTAATTCTCTCGAGAGGGAGATGAATTTTTCGTATAAAAATGTAAATGTAGTAAACTTAAAAACACTTTGTATAACATACCTGACTTAACAAAAATCGTAGTTGTTCATTGAAGAAATTTTACTAAACTAAAGAGTTTTGTTTGCATTATAACAAATGGGACCTGAATCTTGAAAGGAACAGGAATCCGGAATTTTAAGATGAATCACTACCCGGATCACTTATCGTATGCACATCGCTATAATGATAAAGATTATGACAAATCCATTTCAATAATAGAGGTGATCTGTATGGATCAAAGGTACGAAATGAGTGACAGTTGACATTTAAATGTCATCATGTCATCATTTCAGCATTTCAATTCAAATAGTTCTGCAAATTAATTGGTAGCAAACTAGAGATGGCATAATTTCCATAGTTGTGACGCTGTTCGGATACCGCCAGTCAGTTTGATATCTAAAAGTGTTATTCGTTAGCTTCACTGAATGGCGTCAAGCTTGCAAGTTTTCGGCTTTTCGGCCATTTGCCATGTTGAAGTCAGCAGCAACTGCACGGCTGTTCCACCGCTGCTGCAAGAACTCTTCAAACCGTTTCACTTCTCGACCTCCTGTACTTTCGTTAGCAGTGCCATCACCAATCTGGCTAGCTCTAAACTTACTTCTGATAACATCAGCTACAACACAGTTCAGTTCCACCAGATCACAATCACAACCACGATCATTAGATACCGACCAATGTCAGACTGATATTCCCGGTGATTGTAATCCATACTCATGTCGTGGCACTTGTGAAGGACGATATGTTCGATTTTGGAATAGCAAGCTAAAAATTGATCGAACTATAAAAAGTTGTCATTGTGTGCAGGTAATACAGTTAGTGCTATAAAATTAATAGTTATATATGTTTAATAATAACTGGAACAAATAAATATAAGAAACCAAATATTTAAAAAAGAACAACCCATACCTCAAGATTTGAACTGGTAGCAATATTTTCGAGAATTGAAGTGGTAGTAATACTCTGAGACAGGAATATTCCGAAACTTGAGAAAGTGACTCAAAAACTGACTTCTTATTTTAAACAAATTCAAACGCCTGTCATATTATTTCAATAAATAATCTCTTAATTATCAAAAATATTTCTTTTTTGATTTTTTTCTTTTCAATAATATTCTGACATCTTGCGCCATCTTACTATACATTTTCTCGTAAATATATACATCAAATGTTTACACAAACTCTTTTGCGGATAATTTTAGAGAGATTTCTTTTTTCTCCGATCTTTTGTGATTGATCACTTTTAATTGTTGTGAGAGATCAGAACAAAATCCTTTTCCGCTCTTCCGTTTGTTCATTTTTCTCAAATCTTTCACATCAAAAAATTTATTTGTTTGATTTTTAAAAATTTACAAAACATATAAAAAGCTTTTACTGTTTTCAGATTATAGCAAATGCAAACTTGCATTCTATAAAAAATGATAAATTTTTTCAAATGAGAGATTAGACCAAAAAATTTTTTAATTTCTTCACTTTTGAAAATATTATTTGTAAAATTGTATGATAATATTTTCAGGAACCAATATGTAGCTTAATCGGAATGAATGCTTACGCCGGTTGTCGAACTTATACAATGCTCTCTACAACAGCACAACGATTCATCCGATTATGGACGATGAGCGATACGGAAAAGTCGGATAATCAGCGATCCTCACTTTTTCCCTTCCCTTTTGATCGTTCTTGGGATCGATTACGACATAATCAATTACTTAATGCTAATTCTAAATTTTGCTGTCGCACAGCCAATATTACTTTTTCGGGTTCTATTATTTTTCGTTACAAATCGTTATCAATTTTGCTTCCAATTTCATTTGCTTTATTTTTGTAAATTGAACTGCTTGCACTTTTTTTTTGCTTAGCTGTGAATATCATTCAATGCTTCTGGGACTTGTCAGATAAGCTAATTATTTTGAGAGATATAAATTCGGAAGAATAAAAGAAAATAATATTTGATGTTTTAAAAAAGTTAAAGTTTTAAAAGATTAACATGCAAGTTTAGGTAAACATCATGATTATAGTTGTTTAATGACTGTTAAGAATGCTAAATGAAGTAAGTAAAGAAATTCAGAACTATTGACGTTTAACCTCTTGATTTTGTAATTTTGTTTTAAACGACAGTTCACATAAAAATATTAAATTCAATCACGATTAGTTAAACATAATGTCTGATATGATCTCATCTATTTGTTGCTATTTATTTCTTCATTTCATCACAGGATATTCTGAAATAGAAGATTGTTCACATCGATGAAAAAAATCCAAACTCCAAACCGTTTATTTAAAAAAATTTCGTTTTGTCAAAATCTTTATAAATATTACATAATGGGGAATGGTGAATAATTTTAGAAACTTATTATTTTACCAAATTTACTGTGATTTAAAGGTTATTAGGCTATTATGGTCTCTGAAAAAGAATTGGGATTAAAATGACTGAATGATTTGGACAGTTTGAAATTGGTACGAAATTCTAAATTGATTCTATAATTTCAAATTGCATACGACATGTATCAGATGAGCAGCTGTTTAATGCATCGGCTATCAGTTTTGTTGTAATTGTTTTAGCTTTCAAAAAATATTTTTTTTATTTAATTGAATTAATTAGAAAGCGAAAGGAATAAAGAATTGCAATAAATAAAGATTACAGAATATTTGCCATGAATAAAAAAATGTTGGACAAAATAATTTCAGAGAGCTCGACGTGATATACGAACAAGTGGATTCAAAACACGTAATAGCATTTGCATTTACAGGTCACTGTTTGCATTTCTAAAACTTACTAAAACTTCTTAGTTCAATTTCAGAGAAAGCTGCCATTAGCAGTTTTTTTTTAAGACTGAAGCAAAGGGCAATATGCACCTCATTTTACGCATTGGATAAAGGTTGTAAACACGTCACTCAATCATCCTTTGATCTGTTATATTTCATCCAACAATCTCGAAAATTTAAAAATCCATTTTTTGATAATTTTAAATCAGCCAACTACTAGTCCATTTAACTAGGACAGTTTAAAATCTAATTCTCAAAATGGACCCAATTATCATACATTTCAAGTTTGCAAATTTTATAGAAGCTATATTGAAATTACATATAAATTTTTTTAAATATGAACAAAAAAATGAATGATTTGAAATAGTTTGGGGTGAAATATATATGCGAGAATGAGCTGAAATAAATTTAAAGTTCACTACCAATAGCTATAATCTCTTTAATTAGAAAATCAAGGTCTTCTTTAGTGATTGCTTGATTTGAAACAATCATTCGGAAAAAATTTGGTCTTTGCTTATCTGGCTGATAACCAACCATTGTTGTTCCACGTTCCATCATTTTTGCTTTAATTTTTGGTGCTATCTGCAACAGAAATAATTCAGTATATCGGAAGTGATTAAAAAAGGAAATTGAAATTATCAGTTGGATAGAATACTGATATCTGTTATTTCATCAATTTTCACTGAAAATTTTACAAGAAAAAAGTGCTGTGTTAATTTCATTCATTAATTTCAATTAGATAAACCAGATTTCAAGTATTGTGCATTCTTCACAATTTATGATCTTATTGATAAATTTTTCGCTATCCCAAAGGATGTTATGCTCATGGAGATTATATAAGACATGAACTGAGAAACCGATACAGTAACTAGCAAAGAAGCTTCCCATGAAACAAAAAAAAAATTGTAAAAATCAAATAATTTAAAAGATGAGACAATGGATTTGTAGCATTCACATGGGACTTGCAATTATCAGTATTTTAACTGTTATTTAAAGAAATGCTTAAGCTACTTTAAATAAGCAAGCAAAAAAGGAGATATCAGTAAAACAGACAAACCTTTTCCAGACGAGCATTTCGTTCAGTTTTTTCCACATTCCGAAGACTTGGCGGTATATACCAAAAGCAGATATTCAAAAATTCCGGCTGCACGAAACAAAATATTTCACTGCGAGAGAAATCATTAAACTTATCATTGTTTGTTAAAAAGATATGATAAAGATTTGGCTTATGATTTAACGAACAGTCGGTAAATCCAAATAAGCTCAGTGCATTATCGACTTTTCTCCCACCAAAAAGTTGTGTTAATTTGAAATTTTCGAAGTGACAGAATTTTGAAAATTTTCGTAACCATCACTTACCGGATCAACAACTAATTCATAACCTTCAGTTTCTCGAATTCGAGCTGTAAAGTATGCTGCTAAATCCATCAGTCGATTGATTTGCCGACGATATCCCGTCATACCCTTAATTCCAAATAATTTTTACCTTAGCTTTTTTACACACATTCCTTCCATTGTCTGGCACGAAAATTTCTCAATGTTTAATGTAAACATTTATGGAATTTATTCATATTGATTGTTTCGTTTTAACATACATGCAAAAGTTACTTGCGATATTCATTAATCACTGTACGTTGTGGTACTTTCACTTCCATTTTGGAACATTTTAAAATCTCGTCAAAAGTAATATAAAGAATATTGACAACGAAATAGTTAAAATCGGAAGATCTGAATTTGACGTGTCGTAAAAGTTTGATATATTATCGTATTTCAATATAATATCTCATATTCAGTATAATATTTCAAAATGAGCGTGTGTCAAAATAATACTACAAATGCAAATCGTTTTCTTTGCAATTTATAAATCAGATTAGCTAAACAAGCAATTGCTTATCTTGCTATCATTTTAGCTTTTGCTAAAAGCTTTCTTTTTTATAAAGCATTCTTTTGAAGATTGGAAATTTTGACTTAATTAATTCTTTGTTTTTTGATAAAAGGAAATGCTAAAATTTGCAGATACTTTCACAACTGAAAGAAAAAATATACCGACTAATAACATAATTCATTATTAACATCTCATTATTGAAAAGACGGTTTTGAGAGAGTGCAAGGATAAGTAAGTTGGTATTTTACTTTTTGATGAATTATTTAAAATTTTTGAAGTTTATACTATGCTAAACGGTAGTGGTATAAATTAATCACTCATTTATACCAGAAAATAAAAATTTGAGGTGAATAAAACTCAGGAGAGTAACGGCGACATAATAAAGAAAAGCTCATTTTACGTCTATTACAGAGATCAATATTTTTTCAAAGTATAATTCTAATGTTTTTGATATATCTCTATTGATTACTAAAAAAATGTACCTTTGACCTCCACATTAACCAAAGTTTGAAGATATCATTGTGTCGACCACACTGCATCGCCTTATCACCAGTGTCAAAGCTAACATCGTAAGGCTTATCCTGTTGAAACAAGTAATCGGCTGACATCTGATTTGTTTGGAACAAAAGGCCCTAAACCTTTTTGAGTTAATTTAAACTTAATTTTTTGAATGATTCTTTAAAATATCATAGCATTAAAAAGATATTTAATCTTTGATACTTTATAAAAAAATAATCAACTGAAAGAAAATGTTCGTCACAGCTTCTTATTATGAATATTTTAATTATACTGCAGCTAATGAATTTCTGCATTTCAAATTACAGTATAAATTAAAATTCATACTTCTTGCTTAATGAAACAAGCACTACATTGCAACAATGCGCCCATCAATTTATGAGGATTCCAAGTGACCGAATTAGCTCTTTCTATACCGCACAATTTATAACGATGTTCCGGTGATAGCAATAAGCCACCACCCCAAGCTGCCTGTAAATTTTTTTTTGTTTCAACTGGAACCTTAAAATCTAGTCAGTGTTAAATCTTTAAAGAACAATCTTATTACCTCATTTTTTTTTCTTGCATATAAAGAATGCAGGAAAATATAGTTTATGCCTGTTTTAAACTTAGACTTAGAAGATAATATTAAATTTCGAACAATATAACAAAATTTATATTAGAAGATGCTCATACTTTTAATAGAATAGATGTTCGGCCATAGCATCATCAGAGCAAAATATGATATATTCAATAAGATAAGAATAGTTATTGATGAGCCATGCAAATTTTCAAAAAAAGAAAAGTCAAACATCAACGTGAAGCCATAATTTATGACGATCGCATATATCTGCTATTTGTGGTATCGGATCCCATGCACCATACACTGTTGTTCCAGCTGTTGCACAGACAAAAAATGGTTCCATACCTAAATCAAAAAACTAAAGAAATAAATATGTGCTTACCAATTGTTTAAGAGAGCATGAAAAACTAAGTGAATAGCTATCTACCATTTATTTTTTACTTTTTTTTCATTGGTAAATTTTGTAGAAATTAAGGCAATTTATATATTAGCATCTCTCTTTACAATAAATGATATCGTTCCAGTAGGTAATGCTGGAACTTATTTTTTTTTTCTTGGATTCTAGCATCAGGTAACTTAGATAACATTATTCACTTATAAATTACCTGCAAAAAATATGAAGAAATCGTCTTATATTAAATGAAAATATCATAATGTTAGTCGTATCATTACATTTATAATTAAAATAAAATAAAAAATTGTTCTATTACCAGATTTTTTGCATTGTATTATGCGTTGTTCCAATGCCTCAGGTATCATTCGTCCGGACGGGTCAGTCGGAATATTAAAACAGTTATCGGTACCAATACCCATTACGGCTGCTGCTCCCTTGATTGAGTAATGACTCTATAAAATATTACTATTAAATATCAAATAAAACCATCTCTTCATAAAATTTGAATCCACGAATTTGATTCGTTATGTGAATCATCTGAAAGAAGTCCACGTTTTTATACACCTATTTTCTTCAAACGTTTGTTAAACTTTTCACTGTTTAAAAAGTGAAAAACTGTTATCATATTATTATCAAAAGCTATACTCATCTAAATGTTGCTATTATTATGAAATGGTGAAATTAAATGTTACTTACATCCTCAGAAGTGAAGATGCAAAGAGTTGGCAGATCGTTTTGCCCAAGCGGTTTACATCTCGGAAAACGTGCGTGTCGTGCGGCATTCATCGCATACAAATTTGAAATAGCGCCACCTGTAACTCACTCATATATTCTGCGCTATTTTTTTTCTTTCTTTTTATTCTCTAATCATTTCAATTAAACTTTTTCATAGATATGGCATTATTCAAATAAAAATAACAGAGAATCTGATAGTCACAGATATGCTTATCATTGATTTACTGATACAGTATGCGTTTTGATTCATCAAAATATCTAAGACATGGATATGAGCTGCCATATTTAGGTTATTTTCCCTAATTCCATTACACATTCATAATAATATTTATTATTTTGATCTTCCTAATACAGATTGTTTCTTGCTCGAAGAGAAAATTTCATCTTTCCTTGCTCATCATCCCTTTCAATGATTCTGATTGATTAGAATATTCAGAGTATCATGATGTTATGATAAATTATCAATTATTACAAATAATAAAACATAAGTTCTTTATTCTCATCGTCTAATTTCACTTAACTAAGGAATTGTGTAGATTAAAATGTCTTCAGAATCTCAATAAATTTTGTCAATGTTTTTTATGCCATAAATTTTATCCTATGGATAGACAAATGAGCAACGCAAAGAGTATCTGAAGTGCATCACCACTCATTTTTCGAAATTTGTTTCTTAATTTTTATAGAGAAATTCTTAGGCAAACATTTGTAAGCCAATAAGCTCACATAGGCCATAGGCTTTCTATTTGCATTTATTTAGGTTTTGATTTTGTTTATGTATGAAAAATTACACTAATTTTTACAAGAAAAAACAGCTCGAAAATATTTAATTTGGCATTTTATAAAGTTTTCAAAAAAAATGATACGCATTTTAATCAGTTCAGTTTACAGGATAGGGAAAATATTAAAATACTGTATTAATATATTATTAAGGAATTAAGGTGCTGTATATTAAAACATTCAATTATCTTCTGGACCCCTCCAAAATTAGTTATGATATACCGGGCGCAAAAATAGCATCGCTATCCTGCCAACCAATCAATTCAGCCATTTTCTTCGTTACTTCTTTTTCCATCAAGATAAATACTGGTGCAATTTCATAGGTAAACCTGTGCAAAGATTGAAGTAATTCCAGTCTAATATTGTTTAGTTATAATGATAAATTAATGTAAGATAAAAGTAAAGAAGTTTTCAGGCCAACAAAAACTATTAATTTCCGATAAATTAAACTAATAAGAAAGAAAAAACCATCGCAATCATTTAAGGCAGTATTTAAATGATTGCAAGAGTGTTCTTCCTACTCTTGAAATCAATCATTTAAAGCAAAATAAATTTTCTCGAACGTTGACTTTTCACATTCTAATTTTAAATTGACTCGTGCTAATTATAACTTTCTGAATTTACTTAATAAACAAGGGAATAAATTTTCATTATTAATGTTGTAAGATAGTTTTATTTTTTTTTAAATGTATAAAAGATGGTACATAAAATCGTACATATTAGTGTTAGCAGTGGCAGTGAGCCATTCACCAACCATTGATATCAGATCAAGTCCACATGATATTTGATTAAAGAAGCGCGGATGTCCAGTTCGAACACCCAAGCGCAATACCTCTCGACAGTCCTAACAAATGCCTTAGTTCACAAAAACTCCTCATATGATTAGTGTGACAGTTGTCCGGGAAATTGCTAACTTACAATAGAATTGTCCTATATTGCAGCAAAATGTGTAAGATCAAATAGCAAAGATTTGATTTCTATCGTTTAATTATTTTTTCGCTTCTTTTCAGGGAAAAAAATCATTATATTCATTATATCCGTTTGGCATCCGACTGTTCACCTGAAGCAACTCTTGTAAAGTACATGGATTATCCGGAATACTTAGGTCGATCAGTTTTTGCATTTCGGCTGGATGATGAAAGTCCAAAATTTTATTTTCACGTTGATTTTCCTCGTTAATATATTCCAAGAGAATTTTGACAACTTTTTCCAGAAATTTCTTCGTACCATTCCAGTTCCGTTGATTTTGCGGTAATAGATCTACGAAAAAAATTGAATTGGAATTTCCGAAACGACAAAATATAATTAGGAATTTTTAAGATAAATGCTTTAATTTTTACTTTAAGCCGTTCCATACTTAAGTAATACAATCATTTATGGATAGAAATTCCAAATATTTTCATTCTTTAGCTTCTTTAGAGTTTTTCGCAACAAAATTTGTTGTAAACTAAATAATACATCCAAAGAATTTGTTTGCTATTCAATGAATACATTAAAATGGAAACTGTAAATTCAATTGAAGTAGATTTCAGGGCATGAATAATGTCAACTATAAAGGAATATAAAAGAATCACTCGAATATCCATATTCTGCAAATATTTAATATTGCACTGCTTCAATATTGGCGTAAAAAAATAGCAGAAAAAGAATACCTGAGGCATAAGTTTTAGTTAAGTTAGTAGAGGAAATTGTGGAATTGGACTGCATGATAGGGAAGATTGGGAAACTCAATAAGTCTTCTCTGAAGGACGAAACACAGTGCTTTTTAAAACTCAATGAAGCGTAACATGAAAGAAGATAACAAATTTAAGGCAATACAAAATACCAATATTAGCTTGAAGTGATGGGAGGAAGAAGTGTAGGAAAAAGGAGGAATGAGTTACTTGAAGGAGTTACAATGATCTTCTCAGTACACATTCCATGAGAGCCATTCCTAGCAATTTAGCTTACGGTAGCCTAAGAATTTCTCATTTTATGCTCTCATGCCTAATTTAACCAATGTGCATTGTTGTTTTAAAGCAGAGAGTACTTCAAAAATATTTTATTTTTCATAAATTTTTCGTTCCCTCTTCTAGGCACTGTTAGATATTTTTATCCATTTAGCCAATATCTCGCAAAAAAAATCAATAATCGCTGATGACTATAATCAGCAGCAACTTACGGATTCATTGTCTTTCTGAATTCAATCGATTCGTTTACTTTAATGAGGAGAGATGAAAACTAAGGCTTCAGAACCCTCTGCATGAAATATAAAAAGCATTATGTTGGCATCTGGTTTTATAAATGGCCCCAAAGAAATCAAGAACATTTCCTTATTCCAAAATTCCCTTATTCTTATTCCTTATTCCAAAATATCAAAAAGTATCTACCTTTAATTTCATCGCAAAAAAATTGAGAATGTTTTGAATTAATGGCAAGTCTCAATTAAACCACACATAGCAAATTACTTGCCATTCTCAGTGCTTGAAGAAAATATCATCCCCGTGTCACAATATACCTTACTGATATATATAATCGGACCCAAAATCTATCATGGCAACATATTTTTATAAATTTTTTCTAATAACAAATAAAGTTTATTAAAATGGAAAATATCAGAAATCTGAAATATGAAGTGGAATCATATGATAATGGCATTCATGAACCTACAAAAAATCATTGCCTCGATCCACTAGACAACAAAAAACACTACTGGATATTCACTGAGCTGTTTTTATGAAAGCACTTATAACTTTGCTAGTAGCAAAAAAAAAAATTTTCTAACCTAAAAACCTCTTTTGGCTTTGATCATTCAAAATATGCTGGCAATAACACTAAATCGTACTAATTAAACAAGAACAATACACAAGAAAACAACCCAGATTTTCTAAATAAAAATATTAAGCGAAAGTTAGAAAGCCAAAGAATGCTAACCACACTGTTAGATTTCGAAACAAAAACGAATTAGCACGAGACACAGGTCTCCACTTAATATATCCCTACCTCTTGACATAAAATTTACACTTTTTTTACTCTTATATATTTAAGTTCAAAAAAGGAGAAGTATCAATAACTAATAAATAAAACGAAGGAGTAACTATTTTAAAACGAAGATATAAGTAATTCAGTGCATAAGTGAAGTTTAACTAATAAAATTTTCTGCAAATCATCACTGTATTTTTTTTGCGTTACAAAGTCGTTTATGCCAATTTTGTGCCAACGAATTGATTATGGACAGTAAAAACCACACTATCATAGAGGTAACAATAAATGAAGCACCCTTCTGAAGCATGGTGCTATCCTGAAATATAATCAAATTAGCAAAATTTTTTGATATGC
Organism: Acanthocheilonema viteae; assembly: GCA_900537255.1. Taxonomy (NCBI): domain Eukaryota; kingdom Metazoa; phylum Nematoda; class Chromadorea; order Rhabditida; family Onchocercidae; genus Acanthocheilonema; species Acanthocheilonema viteae. The sequence continues at coordinate 2,931 of UPTC01000229.1, read as the reverse complement.
TTAATTCCACTTTTAGAGCATTCTCATGAGAAAACAGACCGAATCTTTAAAAAAATCATTTACTTTTTTCTCCGTGCTTAGTGAACAAATAGCAATTACTACCTCAACATGCGCGACTCCACTTTTATGAAGCTTGATTTTCTGAAATGCTAAATACTCCGTTAATTTCTGGTGAAATTGCATACCAAATACTGGAACCGTTCTGAAAACTATTTTTCTATGTTAAAAAAACTTTTACCACAGATTGCATCAGTTAAAATACTAGTTCTTTTTACCACAGATTTGTATCAGTTAAAATATTAATTAATTTAAGCAAAACAGCGTCAAACAATATGATTAAGCAATCAATTTTTATGGAAAAAGACTAACTTCAAGTGAACTAGAAGATGCTCCACCGTGTTTTCACTAAAAGCCAACACCACAAAAAACATCTAAAACAAAAAATCTCAGGAAAGATGACCAGGAAGTCAAATGAATATCAAACAACACATAATATCAGCTTTCACCGGAAAAAAGATACCTGAAGATGCATTTTGAATACGGCTTTTCCAATGAGAGTTGCCAAAAAGAACTTCCAGAAAGGAACTAGAAAATGACCACATGTTATACCAGCTAAATCGAAGAACGGATTCGGAATCTAAAGATGTTCTAAAAATTAATAAATATGCAAGATGATGCATCAAAGAATAACATATGCAAAAAAATATGACGACAAAAATTGAGATATCCAGAAAAATGCCTACTGAAGCGAAGGAAAGAATGCCGAAGAATCCAAGTCTAGTAACTGCTTTCTCCATCACTTCTTTACATTTCTCGGTAAATGTGGGTGCTTCAGGTCCATTTCGATTAATGTAGGCTAGAAATTCCCTGAAAATAATGCATGTAAAATAATATATTACATGATGGCCAATAAAAAAGTAATATAACCAACAGTACAATATATACCTGTACTCCTCATCATCTGGCTCTTCACCAGAAATTCGCGCTGCCTTCGCCATAAAGTAAGGTGGTAATTCTCCCAGTGCTGTACCAGCTCCCCACATGAGTGCTTCAACACGTACCTGCAATAAATTATAACACAATCAGACAATTTCAGCAAAAATTCATTTATTGCCGAAAACTGTATTCTGATCGACCTACTTTTGACATTATCGACCACACGGTCACTATTGCATTCTCTACGATACCTTCCACATTTGGACATAGAATTCTGAAAAAGAAATTTCTATGGAAAAATTGGAAGCAAAGGAAAATTAGCACTTCCAACTACTTGTTTATCTTGCTGTTCTTATCTTATGAAATAGAATAGTATAAATTTTGCAGTTTCCGTAATACTGTTTTTGTTTTGACAAATCATTAAATGCTAAAACCTTTCCGGATATGGTGGCTCAGGAAAATCCAGTGAATTACATTCGTAAGCTGCCACAGTGACTGAAGCTATATGTGGTCCCTGTAAGCTTCTGAATTTTCAGTATTATTATAGCACAAAACAACTGAAACATGACCTGAATTCGTTTTCTAATAATGAATCTTCAATTAAATGCTATTGCTATTGCAGGCTTGAAATATTTTTCCAGTGTTTTGAAAATTGTAGTAAAGCAAATTAAAAACAGGAAATGATTTCAATATTTCTTTGTATGCTTATCATATCTGACGAATGGGTCAAACTCACAAGATATAATATAAATGTGTGAAGACCAGTTCCAAGCCCAACAGATGACAGTATACCCAAACCTATCCAATACAGACATCGTAATAATTTCACTTTCCAACTCTGAATGTATCTTTGATGAGCGCCGGGGGCACGACAAATATATGTCCCAACAACACACAATAATAAAATGAACAATATACGAGCTTTACGCATCCATAAGCTGAAAATAATTTCAAATGAATCTAAAATAATTCGAAATTTCTATATAAAAAAGTAAAGCACAGAAGAAAGAACTTTGCAAAGAAAATCCTGCTGAAAAACTAAAACAGTGACCTATCTTAATTATAATTCTGCAGGCGTTTCTTATAAAAAGCAAAAAGTTTGATGATCTACATACTCCCTAGCATATCTTAATTCCTTTCAACTAGAAACATCAAGAATTTTGTTTCTGAAATTTCGAGAGAAAAACATACTAAGAGACGAACTCGATCAATAATTGTAATATTTCACGAAGAGCATAGTGAATTGTCTGAAACGGCCTCTTCCAGAGAACAATTTTCTGCCGTTCTAATCTATTTAACGTTCCAATAGATGGACTTGTTATTAAACCTCTACCGCTCGGTTCAATGTAATAGTCACTGAAGAAAGAAATAAAAATTACCAATTCCATAATCATGGAGAGCAATAGAAGTATTGGAGTCCTTCCCTTGCAAGTCCATCTATCTATTAAATTTCACAACCATCTAAATCATTTCTTACAGAAAAAAATCCAATAAAATGTCAGTGTAATACAAAAAAAAATTCTAGTGTAAAATTACTAAAGATGAACTTAGTGTCTAAAATTTAATATAACTTTTGATCACAGGGTGAAATTTTTGTCAAACTCTTGCAATTCTTCAGAACCCTAATAATACAAAAAGACGGAAACTGTGATTTTAACAACTACAAGTTAAGACAAAACGAATCAAGTCTTGAATTCCTTTTCCTTCGATGAGGGACCATGCAAATTGAGAGTATTTCATTATTGATTTATTCGGTTTACCTGACAAATAATGTAGAAGGGAAGAATATCTCTCATTACTTAATTTAATATACATATCTTTATACTTCAGCCGGGAAAAGCTACGAGTGAAAAATGAATACCTGGGTTCTTTTGAAGATTCATCAAACGTTACTTGTCTGACGAACGCCGTAGTACTCACTGATGGTACTGACGATGCTTCTTCCGCGTTCTGCCCTTGATTTCGTTTTCTTTTGCCCATAGTACTGTGTAATAT
>UPTC01000228.1:29658-40239 GCA_900537255.1 Acanthocheilonema viteae | reverse complement strand
GATAATGACAATAACAATAATAGTAACAATAGCAGCAGCAACGACAACAATAACGAAAATAACAATAGTAATAGTAACAGTTGCAATGAAAACGACAACAACAATAACAATAAGAATGATAGTAATAACAGCAATAATAACAACAATAATAATGATGATAATGTAATAATAAATAATAGTTATTATTACACAGTAATATTGATAAGGCAGTAGCAACAACAATAACGATAATAATAACTACAATAATAACGAAAATATTGATAATAGCAACAATGATAATTATGATAACAATAATGTAATAATAAATGATAGTTATTACAATGCAGTAATAAATGTTATTTATTACCATTATAATTTTTCATTAGCTGTGATTAATGATACTGGCAGTAACGATAGCAGTACAATAATTAATGTAATGACAACAGTAATAGCAATGATAATCATATAATGAAAAACATTTCCAGTTCTCCAAAATCTGAATTCAACAAACGAAATATTTATCCATGATAATGCTAAATATGAAATTCAATGACTATTGGAAAAGACAAAAAAGTTTGATATTACACCACGGGTAGCAGTCAGAAATAAATAAAACAATCTGGGGAACAATCTGAGAGTAGCTGTAAAAAATGTTAATGTAGAACAAATTTTTTTTCCTATTAAAGCAGTATGCTAATTGGCAACAAATTATCCGACTCATTTCAAAATTTTACAATGATAGGATTCAATGAAAGATTATTGAAGTAATTTTTAGTTTTATAGAATATTCAAAGAGTAATTCCGACCGTACTTTGTGCAATATCATATTTAATTTTTCCTATTAACTAAAAATTGGAATTAGAAGCCTCGATTTAAAGAAAGAATAGACAGCAATTAGTTTTCCTGGTCGGCTTCCTTATCTGTAATCAATATCTGAATATAAACATCCTCGCTTTATACTTGTATGGACTCATTGTCGAAAGATTTTCAGACGGATCTTTGTAACTTACCTATATCCATTTCCTTTTCATAATAAGAATGAATTGGAACTAAGTACAAAAATTTGTTGCCCCGACTTATTTTGCATTTTTTTTAAAAATTTTAAATCATAACTTGAATTAGAAAAAATTTATTCAAATCAATTTAAATAAGATTTGCTTTATTTCAAAAGCTGAAAGGTAGATTAGAAATAGATTAACAGATGGATGAATAAATATCATGGACTATTTTTAATATATCTTAGAAAGCTTATGAAATGATTATAAAGATAACCACACAGACATATAAAAGAAGACAGTAAAATGATAATCACGGTGATCAGTCATACATTCAACAAAAAAATACAACCATTACAATATTACTTTTATCAGAAAACACTTCTCGTCTTTTGAGACAATGCAAACGATAAAGAAAAATAATAGACTATGGCATGATAAAATAATTGAAATGTATTCTCCAATCTCATAGAATTTGGGAAAGAGAAGCACAGATGAAAATCAAATTATATTCTAATGATAGAATACAATTACTATGAAATTTGAATTTTTTGTCATGAAACTAGAATATTTAAAAAAAAAAAATGCTAATTGATCCCTATCACTTTACTACCGTGAACATACATTCACGGAATTGTAATTTAGATTTTTAATTACAATTCAACTAAGCAAACTTCTGAAATATTTCCTAATATCTCTTAGTCTTTCCTACTGTTGGAACGATTTAAGAAAATATCCCTTATAAGTAAACAAGTAATAGTCTACGCAGACTTTCTAAATCATTTAACAGCAGCCTTCCTATGATTGATCTGGCAATCCTAAAATCATTATACTTTTGAATTTTAAAATAACCGAATTTCTTCGCCATCATCAATCTCGATCATCTTGAATGAAAATTTGCAACACATCGATAAGTTGTTTATGACAATGCGGACATGAACCACCATCGTCACATAATTTCCGCGCTTTCTCATAACATCCGATAACACATCCACAACCATTTTCACCACCAGCAACTGCTGACATCGTATCACAATCATTTGTACACAGCAAACAGCGATAGATTTTGGGAAACCAAATTTGTGCAACACCTTCAACTGAAAATGAAACTATTCCTTCTTCATTAAACTTTTCAAACCTTCAATAAGTTCATCATCTATAGTTTATATCTGGTCAACTCGTACTAAGTAACTACGCTAATTCAAATACCAAACGACTAATTTCAAAAAATGAGAAAACCACGTATTGGAAATCATACTATTCAGAAAACATCTTTTTCTTAATTATGAATGAAATAAGAAAAAATTTAATATTGGGTAAATGATAAGAAGGAATTTAACGTTTTGGCATTTTCTATGTCATTTTTGTGGTTCGTTCTGCTATCAATTTCTTTTATTTTATGATCGTTGTTAATATTTCAATTATAATTTCAGCATTTGATTAAGATGAACATAATGAATAAATCTAAATATTTTTAAACTTAAAGAATTGAAAGAATCTATAAATTATGCCTTCGATGAAATAAGTAAAAAATGTACTTTTTTTCCGACAAATTGGACATACAACTTCCATTGACATATTTTTCGCTTTATTTCGCTTCCGTTCATAGCTTATGTAATTATCCTTGCAATTTTTACAACATACTGCATGATTGCATGGCATTAGAAGCATATCGATGGGTCGTTCTAAGCAAAATGTACACATCGGTGTTGCGACCTATAATACAAACAAATAGGTAAAAGTTCCGGAGAAAAAAACAAACCAATTAATATGTATTATCAGAGAATTTTTTCTTTTTTAATAATGAGTCGTTAAAGAAAAAAGAAAAAAAAAAGTCCCACAATGCTTTCCATTAAAATATTCAATGTGATTTATTTGTTGAACATCAATTTTACTGTTTAACGCAACAGTAGTTCCTCCGGAATGTAAAAGCAGTGTTATGACAGCGCCCAACTATTTCCTGTTTCACATCTCGATAAAGAAGTCATATCAAATATTGAAGAATTAGAAAAATTATGTAAAGTGCAACACGTAAGAATATTAATGAATATAATTTTCATTATATTTCTCACAATAAACTCCCACGTTTCAAGTTTCAAGAAGCACTTAGTAATATTATGAAATATTAAAAAATAAATGCAATACCTTGTCGGATGTAGATGCCTCGATTTCAACCAGCGGATTAAAAGTTTCTTGTTCCTCATTGTCGACAGCTTTTTTTTTCTTTTGCGCTGTCCACGTAAACATTTCAAAAGGATTTAAAATTGCAATAAGAGGTGTGCCCTGTCAAATACAGTAACGATAAGTAATAAAAAATATAAGCACACCTACAATAAGTCCTATGCTAACCGTATTGGGGAATGATCCCATATTACGATAATTATCTTAAGAATCTCGACTTCAGTGTAAAGCGTATAATATCATTTAAATAACATTTCTGAAGACAATCTCTAATAACATGTGAAAAGTTTTCTTTCCTTATTCAAAAATTTGCTGCAGTTACTTTAAAATTCTCATTTAGTTTTTGACTTTTAAAAAACAAAACATTAATTACATGTTTCCATTATCTTTAATAATTTTTGAATGAAACATAAACCACGAACGCAATATTAAAACAAAGAAATTATTGCTCCGAATATTAGTGAATTTAAATACGCTAATCGATAAACTTCAATCCTTCAAATCAATTGACTTTTACCTCTTCATTAAACATTTCATAGCTTGTCAGTGCTAAGTACAATTCTTCCACCGGATGATTGGGAAGGTAATCAAAATAGACACAACACGATGGCGGTAATGAATTAAGGCGGAAACGGACACCCATGCGTTTCTTTTCAAATCGTATGAGTATTCGAAGATAATCATCTGAAACAAAAATTCTACCACAGAAAATCGCAATTACTGGGAGTATACATAATTATAAATTTTGGAAGATAAAAATTCTTTTTATAACATATAACATACCTGCTCCCACCCGATTCTTAGCCCATAATGGCATTTCCGGTGAATCCCAACTCTTGAAGGCCACTGTATTACTGGGATGCAATTTTTCCCTAATGATTTCGATACCAGAACAGACCGAAAAACCCACAAGCGGTAGCTTTTCAAAATCTTTCTGAAATCTACCATGTATTTCGCACAACATTCATGTTATTTTTCAAAGTTCTATTATCTAACTAATCTTTACTCGATAATTCTTACTAGTGGATCCGACCAATATTTTTGAAATCATTAAAAGATGAAATTTTCTGATAAATATATACCATAAAAACTAGATTTATACAATGATCCGAATGAAATTCGCAATACTTCCATAGTGATATATTCGATACAATACAATTCTTGAAACGAATAAAATGCATTTTTGCATACTTCACGTCCGAATTCATTCTGAAGTAAACTGCACCCAACAATGTGGTATCTGGTAAGAAAGCACTCATTATCCTATCACTTGGATCTCACAATTATCACAGAACTATATGCATTGAAGAGAAATTGGAAACAACCACCATTGCTTTACTCACCAACTTAAAAGCCTTACTTACTTGAAATATCATGTGATACCTACTTACGTACTTGCCATTCTCATTACTTTCATTCGCTCCCTTATTACATTTCCTAGTGCATTTTACAATCTTGATAAAATGAACTAATATAGAGAAATACACGTTAACAACACAGGAACAAAAAGGAACACTTGAAAATAAATTATTTATTCATAGCATTTAGAAAAATAACACATCAAAAATGTACAGTGTTGATCTTCCTGAAATGCACAGTTTGCATAGAATGTTGCAAGATCCATTATGCATATGGATCAAAAAGCAATGACACTCTATCTTTTGTTTGCCAAAAAATCAACCGTCGTTATAAGTTGAAACTGCGCATGCATATGCAGCTAAATCTATTCAATGATATAAGGAATGAAGCAATTGACATTAAAGTAAAAAAAAAAAAAACGTGCACAGTTAAAACCTTTCCTATTTAATTTAAAGTACGACGCCAAATTAACAATTCATTGCGGTCAAACAAATCAATACTGTCTCGTTCATGCTCTCGACGAATATGTGCCAGCAAACATTCTCGATCTTGAAATTGCTCCAAACAAAGCTTACACACTTCCATTCTCGTCCTGAAAATTCTATATAGAGATTAACCAAAGACACCCATTCGTTAGCATGCTCAAAGCAAATTATTTTCAATAGAATACTATTTCTGAAAAATAAATTTAAGTACCAAATTAGGATTAATTTTTGAATGCTAACATACCACAAAACCAACTCACATAAACGGCTGAAAATGATCATTATTCACTGTAGCTGTTGTTCCATCCAAATGACGGGTTAATTGTGGGAGCGAGAAAAACTGAAATAGAAAGAGGAAATAAAGTTACTCGATCGTAAATTATCACTTTCAAATCTAAGCAGTAAAACTATCATAGCCTGAAATTACTTCCTGATATCATAATGCGTAGCAGTTACCTGTGCCGTTTCATGATCTTCACTACCGAAATGTGCATCACTTTCTTCCTGACTGGAAAAACTTTCATCACAAATGACACAATTCGAAATGAATGTTGGCGGCTGTGCTAAAGAGTCGAAATCTTCCACACTTGTATATAAACTTAATGGTAAATTGGTAAGTTCAACGGAAGCATTCACCGGTACCACTATAGTATCTGTCTGTAATGGATGCATTGATCAAAAATTGATTAACTAATTACAATCCATTACCATTTAGAATGCAAATAAGTTGTAACTGAAGCTTTTACACTACCAACATTAAGTAATTTTATTTAATATCCGTTGGTAGGTTGCTGATGGTTTGATAAAAAATCTGGATTTTAAAACTGAAGGAAAAATAATCTACTTCTTTTCGTGATAAAAAAGTAAACATGCGCTGCGAGTCGACAATGATAAATGAACCAGCATTCAAGAATGGATATGAAACAGCAATTCGAAGCATTACACCTCCTGGTGATAATGAGCGCAGCATTTGCATTGGAATTACAATCGCACCACAGTTATTTATTTCATTTACATCACTAACACTGTAACTGGATATAATCTGCTAAATTTAAAAAGTCAACTTCAGTTGAAGTTAGCTTGAAATTCATTGGTAGAGTTTGCCAGAAAAATTATAACAAGTTTTTAAACGCTGAATGATGAATATTCGAAGAGCTTAATGGTAAAAAATATTAATGTAATTGGCAACTTACGAAATTTCATTAACTGTCACTTCAACTGTTTGTGGATTCAAATGCGGTTGCAATCTTAACACAAGATGCGTTGCTGTACCATTAACGTCCTAAAACGAAAATAGACCAATTATAGCAAAGTATTTCTATCAATTACTTTGAAAACTTTAACTTCAAATGAAGAAAAAAATATTTTCATCTAACAAACCCTGCTTGAAATACATGAAAAAGCAGAATTAAACGAAGGCTGCACACATCCCGCATTTTTAGGATCAGGCGCCAGTTGCGACGCAGTTGCCTGAAATTGATCACTGATGGCAAGCGAAGACGCAACGCCATCAATACCATCAACAGTTACGTACGAGTGGAATTGTCTCACGTGCGCATCACGGCTACGAGCAGTCCTATAATCTAAGCATTAAATTCATTTTATAGACTAAAAGTGAAGAAACCTAAAAATTCCTATACTTCTTTCAAAAGCAATAATTCCAATACACTTACTTAAATCGTTCGTTGCATGTTTCATCCGTACATTTGAAAGATTTCTCTTCTGCATGAGCTAAATATAGATGCTGTCGTAAAGCTGACAAAGAACAATAGCATCGCTTACACAATGAACACATTTCACGTGCATTACCCAAATCCTCGTGTATTTTCAAGTGTTGATATAAAGTCGATTTAACACGGAAAGATCGATCACATATCCCACATGAAAAGGGTTTCTCACCTAAAACAAAAATTTGAAAAAAAAAAAACTTCCATGAAAAATTGCAACTTTCAAAACATCTCATTTCAAAAAAATTAAATGTCAAATTACCTGTGTGAATTCTCTTATGCCGCACCAAATCTGATGGTTTTTTGAATCGCCGATCGCATACATCACATACATGCGACCGCTGGAGAAAAATTAAAGTCAATTCATCTAAACTTATTCAATTTCCATGAAAACAGTTGAATTTTTCAGTTGACATTTTTCTTCTATTTCATCTTCTCATTTTGCTTAATCATCGAATCAATCAACGATAACAGAGGATAAGTCCTCAAATGTGATAAAATACTCTTTTGTGCAAAGTACAGAACAGATCTGTCGTTTTTAATTTTTTCCTTTTATACCGTTTTAATTTGCCTAATGCAAAAACATAGAAACTTCCATAACCAATTGTTTCAAATATTGACATTAATCATCAATATATTCAAAAATGCATTATTGAACAATGTCAATACTAATGAAAATTGAACACAATACGCTAAAGTAACTAATCATTCGAGTAATAAAATCAAGAATCAATATACAAACCTGGTCTTCTTTCAATAAGAAATTTGTATCGCAGGTAAAACTTCGTTCTTCATGCTGATTCTGCAAATAATACCGCTTTTAAAAAAATGAGTTAATTTTAGTAAAACTAATTAGGAATTTTTTTCTCTTCTTTATTTTCAAATACACTGGGAGAAAAAAATAAAATTCTCCCTATTAAAATAGGACAAACACCAATATCGATTTTTAAAGAGCTTGGCCTTTCTTTCCATGATTCTTTGTCATTGTAGATAAGCTAATGCGTCCAAATACTATCGTAAAGAGTGAGTAACTGCACGATAAATAAGAAGTAGACGATGCCAACCACTTAATCACTTGCCTCTCTGTTAAGCTATTAGCAGTTTAGATTGCTTCATTTCTTAATTGGCTAATAGACGCTGAAATCTTCTCTGCATGTTTGGTGCTTTCCATATTTTTACATAAAAAGTAAACTTCCAAAAAATGTCGGATATTTTTACGGACGAAAAAACATACTGTGCGGTGGAATGCTTGCAAATGATCTGCAAGACTGACACATCCGGAAAAGGTTTTTGAGCAATGATTACATGCCAGGATAGGAAGACTGTGCAGCGGATCAGAAGTCATATTGTACAAATGAGTTGATAAAGTAGCATCTGCAAATCACTTCGCATTCCATATTACTTCTATGGAAAGATAAAACAGTAGATATGAAAAATTTCAGCACATATACCTGAACTAAAACTAAAAAAGCACACAGGACAACGGGTTTCTTGAGATTTTTCAACTGCCAAACCATTTATTAGATCGCAGTTCTGTGATATTAAACAAGTATTCAAATACGATGCCTGAAAAAGCAATGAAATAAAATTTGGAATCGTTGAAATCTTTGGAAATCCTATGCTCCTAATCTGTTCATCACCCAATTTTGACGGGAATAGTATTCTCTATAATATTCTCTACAACTGCATAAGTGTTTTTTTTTAAATTATCTGTTAGTTACCTCAGTTGAACTATCAATATTCAACTGTTTCGAATCAGCATCCAAAGACGAAAAATCAAAGTTACTGAGGTCATTTTCACTAAAGTGAGCATTATCATCTTGCACACTTTTACTAAATAAATTATCGGGTGACCATGAAAGAGATTCCTGAAAAAACACAAAATGAAACTGAAATGTTTATCTTTTTTATAGAGAAATGTCAAAAATCCTTGGGTTTGTTTAACTCCTTTTCTATTACCAAATTAAGGTTGACGGGTAGTATAATGGATGTGCATCTGATATTTTCTTTGATGCAGAGAGATGCAAACTTAATCTATCAAATAGTTTTGAAATCAAAAACAATTCAAACAAATCAATAATCAAACAATGGTCACAAACTTCGATTAATTCAAGTAATAGAAAAGGAGTTAAATTCAAGTGTCAAAAGGACTTAATTCAAGTGTCAAAAGCAGTAGTAACTAACAAAATTCATCAAGCTGTTGGGTCGTGGATGTTTGCTTGTATGTGCTTTTAGTTGAGAACGGCGCCTGAATGTTTGATCGCAGGTTAAACATTTAAATGGCCTTTTGTTGGTATGTATCTCGCTGTGATATTTTAACTGGGCTAAAAAACAGTTAATTTTGCTTTCGCATTAAGAAATGACTTTCGAATGGAGAGATAAGCATAAAAATGTAAAAATATTGAGTATTTCGATAAGGGAGTCTTCACATCTGCATAATCTAACATTGGAGTCGTTACAACTTTATTAGCCCTTGCAGTATTGTACCATAAATTGCATATTATGCGATTTAAAGTAACCCTTCAAAATTAACTCTCTCCTAGAATATAACGCAGCTTTATAAAATTATGCACCTAAGGAATAAAATGACTTATAGCATAATCGGCATATGTGCGGTTTAATGCCCGTATGTCGATTAATATGCTCCTTCAGACGGCGAAGTGTCGAAAATGATGCCGTACACGTGCGACATTTATATGGTCTCCGTTCTGGCTCGGGGTTTACAGAGGTAATTTCAGTGGGTGGCAGAAGTTCCAGCAAACTTCCAGACGAACCAACTTCAGCATTTGCTGTTAAACAGGCTATCTGATGCTGCTCCAACGCCTTTTTGCTCAGGAAAATCTAAAAATGCAGAATCTATTTTTCTTTATACATATGAGTTGCAAAACTCCAATGTAAATTTTGGAATAAACATGTACAGATGCACATAAAGTAATAAGACACGTTCATGAGATCAATGATAACATGACAGTTTTATGAGAAAATGATACACGAATAATTTATGTAAACAAATATCTTAACATACCACACCATAATACATTGTTGTAGATGAAAATTAGAACAAAATAATTGAAAATGATTTACTTGTGAACACACTCCACAATGTTCTAACGGTCTTTCATGGATTTTGAGGTGACGACGTAATGATGGTGTCGATGCTAACTGAAAATTACATTTTTTCAGTTAATTCCAATATTTTCACTTCTTGTAATTCTAAAATTCTAAGCCTCCGAAACCTTTGATGTACAAAAAAAGCATGTTCACCTGTTTCATGCAAACAGGGCATCGTGCACATGTGTAGTAATTATCGGGATGATCAGCACGAACATGACTATCCATATGTAACTTTAATGAAGACTTCAAATTAAAATCTCGGCCACATCGATTACATGAAAATGGTCGTTCACCACTATGTATTCGATAATGCCGCACTAAATCTGATGTCTTGCCGAAAATCTTCCCACACACGCAGCAACAAAATTTACGCTCTTTGTTTTGTTTCTAAAACTTTCTTCATAAAGCTTTGAACTCTGTGTCTAAAAATCTTTATAATTCATAATTTACAGAAAAAGGCGAACACCGAAAGCATATTTAAAATTGTACGCAAAAAATTAATATCAAGTATTAATATGAAAAAAAGCTTGAAAGCAAAGAAAATTTGCGTGACCCTGATTTTCATGTCAAAAAACTTAAACAATAAAACATCTGCAATTTTTTTCGAGAAAGATGCAATCAAATCATCATCATATCCTTCCAACTCAAAATTTAATTTATGAGAATCCTACAAAGTACCTGTAGATTAACAATTCCTTCTTCGGCGATCGTAGAATTTTTCAGATATACTGAAAAAATAAT